>CAMZMU010000059.1:51513153-51638634 GCA_947311845.1 Poa pratensis
TGATAAGCGATGTATATGCCACTAGTCAGGTGAAAGTCTGTCAGAAGTAAATGACAAGATTGAAAGATAAAACACCACATACTTCCTCATGAGCTATAAAACATTGACACAAATAAGGAGTAATAAAGTTTTGAATAGTTTAAAGGTAGCACATGAAATATTTACTTGGAATGGCAGGAAATACCACATAGTAGGTAGGTATGGTGGACACAAATGGCATGGGTTTTGGCTCAAGTTTTGGATGCACGAGAAGCATTCCCTCTCAGTACAGAGTTTAGGCTAGCAAGGTTGTTTGAAGCAAACACAAGTATAAACCGGTACAGCAAGAATCACATAAAAACATATTGCAAGTATTATAAGACTCTACACTGTCTTCCTTGTTGCTCAAACATTTTACCAGAAAATATCTAGACCTTAGAGAGAACAAATATGCATCCCAAGTCTCAACAAGCTCTACGGTAGTTCTCCACTACTAGGCTTTAACTACATGATGCAAGAGCTTAAACATGATCTACTTGAGAGCTCAAAACAATTGCAAAGCATCAAATCGAAACAAGACAATGATCTACAAGAATGCATATGTCTTTTCCAATACCAACTACTACATGTAGCATTTTCTTTCTTCCAAACAAACACCAATCAATTTATTTAAACATAAACTCTCCAAATGATAATATAATGCAGCAAGAGAGTATTTATAAACAAGTGCTAACAGCTCGAAGAGATGCATGAAAAACAGGAGCTAAAAGCACTGCAGTAGCTAGTTAAGAATACTCAACAAATATAAGTGAAGAACATGAGTATTCACATGAAAAAGCGGAGCGTGTCTCTCTCCCACACAAGGATTGCTAGGATCCGAATTTATTCAAACAAAAACAAAAATAAAAACACACAGACGCTCCAAGTAAAGCGCATAAGATGTGAAAGAATTAAAATATAGTTTCACTAGAGATGACCTGATAAGTTTGTTGATGAAGAAGGGGATGCCTTGGGCATCCCCAAGCTTAGACGCTTGAGTCTCTCTGAATATGGTTGGGATGAACCACGGGGGCATCCCCAAGCTTAGGCTTTTCACTCTTCTTGATCACATAATATCACCCTTCTCGCTTGATCCTTGAAAACTTCCTTCACACCAAACTCAAGACAGTTCTCATTAGAGGGTTAGTGCATAATCAAAAATTCTCATATTCTGTAATGATACAATCAATCCCAAAGCTTCTGGACATTAGCTACAGCCACCAATGCTTTGTGGAGCAAAGAAATCCACACAAACACAGTAAAAGAGCGAATGCAAAACAAAAGGCAGAATCTGTCAAAAACAGAACAGTCTGGAATGACGAATTTTTTCGAGGCACTTAAGTTGCTCAGATGGATCTGGCCTAAAATAATGAAAGTTGCGTACATATCTCAGGAATATGCGTGATTTTTTCAGAATTTTTTGAATTTTCTACAGGGAGATAAGCTCAAATCCGTGACAGCTAAAAATCTGTCACTGCGCAGAAATCCAAATCTTGCATCAACTTTCAATATAGAACTTTACTTGGCACAACATTGCGATAAAATAAAGATACAAAGGAGTTGCTACAGAAGTAACAAAACTCCTTGACTCAAAGAAAACAAAAATAACAGCAAATAAAAACGATGGGTTGTCTCCCATAAGCGCTTTTCTTTAACGCCTTTCAGCTAGGCGCAGAAAGTGAAAATCAAGTGTTGTCAAGAGAAGAAGCATCAACATCATAACTTGCTCTAACAATAGAGTCAAAAGGTAACTTCATTCTCTTCCTAGGGAAGTGTTCCATACCTTTCTTGAGAGGAAATTGGTACCTTATATTACCTTCTTTCATATCAATGATGGCACCAACAGTTCGAAGAAAAGGTCTTCCCAAAACAATAGGACAAGATGCATTGCATTCAATATCCATAACAATAAAATCAACGGGACAAGGTTATTGTTTACTGTAATAAAAACATCATTAACTCGCCCCAAAGGTTTCTTCATAGCATTATCAGCGAGAAAAACATCCAAATAACAATGTTCCAAAGGTGGCAAATCAAGAATATCATAAAGCTTCTTGGGCAAAACCGAAATACTTGCACCAAGATCACACAAGGCATTGCAATCAAAATCATTCACCTTTACCTTAATGATGGGTTCCCAACCATCTTCTAATTTCCTAGGAATAGAAGCTTTAAGTTTCAACTTCTCCTCCCTAGCTTGCAAAAGAGCATTTGTAATATGCTTTGTAAAAGCCAAATTAATAGTGCTAGCATTGGGACTTCTAGCTAATTTTTGCAAGAACATAATAACTTCAGAGATGTTACAATCATCAAAATCAAAATCATTATTGTCAATGGTGGTGGAACCATTGTCTCCAATAGTTTGAAAAATTTCAGCACTTTTATCAGAAAAAGTTTCAGCAGTTTTAGGCAATTTCAAACGCTTTGCAGAAGTAGTAGAGACATTACCAACACCAATAACATTACCATCAATAGTAGGAGGCTTACTAGCATGTAAAATTAGCATTACTAGTGGTGGTGATAGTACAAACTCTAACTATACTATTCTCTTTTTCAAGTTCTTCCTCTTTTTCCCACCTAGCATGCAATTCAGCCAACATCCTAATATTATTATCAATTCGAACTTGGATGGCATTTGCTGTAGCAAATGACTTAATATCTTTAACTTCATTAGGCATAACTTTCAGTTTTAGAATTTCAACATCATGAGCAAGACTATCAACTTTAGAAGCAAGAACATCAATTTTTTCAAACTTTTCCTCAACAGTTTTATTGAAAGCTTTTTGTGTGCTAATAAATTCTTTAAGCATAGCTTCAAGATCAGAGGACACACTTCTATTGTTGCTGTAGGAATTACCATAAGAATTGCCATAACCATTTGAAGGATAAGGCTTATTTGTTGCTACCAAAATTATTCCTATAAGCATTGTTGTTGAAGTTGTTGTTTTTAATGAAGTTTACATCAACATGCTCTTCTTGAGCAACCAATGAAGCTAAAGGAACATTATTAGGATCAACATGAGATCTACCATTCACAAGCATAGACATAATAGCATCAATCTTATCACTCAAAGAGGAGGTTTCTTCAACAGAATTTACCTTCTTACCTTGAGGAGCTCTTTCGGTGTGCCATTCGGAATAGTTGATCATCATATCATCAAGTAGCTTTGTTGCTGCACCTAAAGTGATGGACATAAAGGTTCCTCCAGAGGCTGAATCCAATAAGTTCCTTGAGGAAAAATTTAATCCTGCATAAAAGGTTTGGATGATCATCCAAGTAGTCAGTCCATGAGTGGGACAATTCTTCACCAAAGATTTCATTCTTTCCCAAGCTTGAGCAACATGTTCATTATCAAGTTGTTTAAAATTCATAATGCTACTTCTCAAGGATATAATCTTAGCAGGAGGATAATATTTCCCTATGAAAGCATCTTTGCATTTTGTCCAAGAATCAATACTATTTCTAGGCAAAGAAAGCAACCATTCTTTAGCTCTTCCTCTCAAGGAGAAAGGAAAAAGTTTCAGTTTTATAATATCCCCATCCATATCCTTATACTTTTGCATTTCACAAAGTTCAACAAAGTTATTAAGATGGGCAGCAGCATCATCAGTACTAACACCAGAAAATTGCTCTTTCATAACAAGATTTAATAGAGCAGGTTTAATTTCATAAAATTCTGCTGTAGAAGCAGGTGGAGCAATAGGAGTGCATATGAAATCATTGTTGTTTGTGCTAGTGAAGTCACACAACTTAGTGTTCTCAGGAGTACTCATTTTGAAAAACAAAATCAAACTGAATTAAACAAGTAACTAATTTTTTTGTGTTTTTGATAAAGAGAGCAAACAAGACTAAATAAAAATAAACTAAGCAAGACAAATAACAAAGTAAAGAGATTGGGTGTGAGAGACTCCCCTTGCAGAAGCAATTCGGTTTTCCCCGGCAACGGCGCCAGAAAACGTGTTGCTAGGCTAAGTTGACGAGGGAATATCTCCCCGGCAACAGCCCAGAAACAATGCTTGTACGTCACACGTCAGTTGGGAACCCCAAGAGGAAGGTATGATGAGTGCAGCAGCAAGTTTTCCCTCAGTATGAAACCAAGGTTTAATCGAACCAGTAGGAAAACGAGGTTTGCTTCGAAGGTGTTGGTGAAGGAGTGTAGTGCGGCGCAACACCAGGGATTCCGGTGCCAACGTGGAACCTGCACAACACAATCAAATTACTTTGCCCCAACTTAACAGTGAGGTTGTCAATCTCACCGGCTTGCTGAAAACAAAGGGTTAAACGTATCGAATGGAAAATGATGTTTGTTTGCATAAAACAGTAGAGAACAATGATTGCAGTAGATTGTATTTCAGATGTAAAAGAATGGACCGGGGTCCACAGTTCACTAGTGGTGTCTCTCCAATAAGATAACTAACATGCTGGGTAAACAAATTACAGCTGGGCAATTGACAATTGATAAGTGCATATAACATGCATGTGTGAGCTGTGGTGTCTACTATGAGATTCATTTGGGCATTACGACAAAGTACATAGACCGCTATCCAGCATGCATCTATGCCTAAATAGTCCACTTTCCGGTTAACATCCGTACCCCTTCCAGTATTAAGTTGCAAGCAACAGACAATTGCATTAAGTAATGTGCGTAATGTAAACAATACATTCATCCTTGAATAAAGCATTGCTGTTTTACCCCTAGTGGCAACAACACATCTACAACCTTAGAACTTGCTGTCACTATCCCAGGTTAAATAGAGGTTGAACCCAACTATCATGCATAAATACCCCCTCTTGGAGTCACAAGTATTCACTTGGCCAAGGCTTCAACAAGTAACGGAGAGCATGCAAGATCACAAATGACATAGACATGATAATATAATATTCAGCTCCACATAGGTATCAATATAAGTCAGATCCCAGCAAACACAACATGTAGCATTACAATAAGATGATCTTGATCATGATAGGCAGCTCACAAGATCTAAACATGATGGCACAAGTGGAGAAGACAACCATCTAGCTACTGCTATGGACCCATAGTCCAAGGATGAACTACTCACGCATCACTCCGGAGGCGGGCATGGCGATGTAGAGCCCTCCGGTGATGATTCCCCTCTCCGGCAGGGTGCCGGGAAGAGCTTCAGAAACCCCCCGAGTTAGGGTTGACGACGGCGGCGGCAGCGAATATGTTCTGGATGAAAGGCTCGGTGTTTTAGGGTTTTCACGTCTCGGGGAATAAATAGGCGAAGGGGCGATGTCGGCGGACCCCCGAGGGGCCCAAACCACAGGCGGCGCGGCTGGGCCCACTGCCGCGCCGCCAGGTGGTTTGGCCACCTCGTGGCTCCCTTCGTCTCTCCTTCGGACTCCGTGTACGTGCTGGAAAAATAGGGACTGGCCTTTTGTTTCGTGCAATTCCGAGAATATTTCCAGAAGTAACTTTCTGAAACCAAAAACAGAAAACAGGGAACTGGCACTGTGGCATCTTGTTAATAGGTTAGTCCCAGAAAATGCATAAAAGATATGAAGTGTATATAAATATGTACAAATGGTATAATATAAGCATGGAACAACAGAAATTATGGATACGTTGGAGACGAATCAAGAGGGCATAACAATGCAATACATGCCAAGATGTCTACTATGAAATCTAGTTGGGCATTACAACAAAGTACATAGACCGTTATTCCAACCGCATCTATGCCTAAATAATCCACCTTTAAGGCAGCATCCGCATCCTGTTCAGTATTAAGTTGCTAACAACCGATTATTGCATGAAGTAAAGTGTGTAATGTAATCAATACAAGTGCCCTTGGACACTGCACCAATGTTTTATCCCTAGTAGCAACAGCACATCTACCATCTTAGACCTTTCTGTCACTGATCCAGATATCTAGAGACTGAACCCACTATCGAGCATAAATACCCCCTCTTGGAGTCACAAGCATCTACTTGGCCAAAGTATCTACTAGCAACGGAGAGCATGCAAGATCAAGAGCACATAGATAAACAACTTGAATAAACATGGTATCAATATTCATCAGATCCCAGCAAACACAACATCTAGCATTACAATAAGATGATCTTGATCATGTTAGGCAGCTCACAAGATCTAAACATGGAAGCATAAGGTAGAGAGACAACCATCTAGCTACTGCTATGGACCCGTAGTCCAGGGGTGGACTACTCACGCATCACTCCGGAGGCAGGCATGGTGATGTAGAGCCCTCCGGTGATGATCTCCCCTCCGGCAGGGTGCCGGGAAGAGCTTCAGAACTCCTCCGATCTGAGATTGACGATGACGGCCGCGACGGAACTTTTCGTGGAATATGATCGACCGTAATAGGGTTTTCGCGTCGCGGAGAATATATAGGCGAAGAGGCGGCGTCGGTGGCCGAGGGGGGCCACCACGCCATAGGGGGGCGCGGGCCCACCCTGGGCCGCGCCCTAGTGTGGCGTGGCCCCTGGTGGGTCTGCTTCGACTCCCCTTTGGACTCCGTGATCTCCTCGTGATATTATTGACGATGTCTTTTGTTTCGTCCAATTCCGAGAATATTTCCTTAATAGATTTTCTGAAACCAAAAACAGCAGAAAACAGGGAACTGGCACTGTGGCATCTTGTTAATAGGTTAGTCCCATAAAATGCATAAAAATGATATAAAGTGTAGCCAAAACATGTAGCAATTGATATAATAACAACATGGAACATCAAAAATTATAGATACGTTTGAGACGTATCAAGCATCCCCAAGCTTAGTTCCTGCTCGTCCTCGAGTAGGTAAACGATAAAAACTGATAATTTTTGAAGTGACATGCTACCAACACAATCTTTGATCAAATAACAATGTAATGCACATGATCTGAATGAAGTGATCCAAGCCAATGGTATATAGTTTGCAAGCAAGTAAATAAAGAGTAAACATAAGTGATCACACAAGTGCAAACTTTCATGAATAATACTATAAAACATTTAGAGATATAATAGTCTAACATAATAGTTAGTTCACAGCAGCAATAACTTTCAACATGAAAGTGTTTGTATCAACACAAAGGAAGATAATAGCTTCATCTTTTGCTTCAACTTTCAACATGTTTATCATATAGATAATGTCAATGCAAAGAATATGATCAACCAAACACAAAGTTATGTAAAAACTGTTATACTGGAGTTGACAATGATGTTTGCTTAAGTAGACAGAAAGAAGTGGGAAAACTGACTCAACATAAAAGTAAAAGAATGGCTCTTCGCAGAGGGAAGCAGGGATTAACATCATGTGCTAGAGCTGTAGTTCCCGAAGGCATATAGAGAGCATAAAATATTGTTTTGTAAGGTAATGGTGTATACAGGTGTCAACAAATCAGCAAATAGGCAATACTCTACTTCACTAGTTGATCAAACTTTACAAGAGCGGCTCCCATGAAGGACGTTATTTCTACCAGCGGGCAGATCATCCCTCTTCTCTTTTGTTTACACACTTGTGAACATTGCTTGACTGACGTATCAGGGGCAAAAAGATGTGAAGAGAATTGTTTGGTTAAAGTTGTAATTAATTGAGACTGGGCACCTCGTTGCCAGCTCTTTTTGCAAAATTATTGGATAAGCGGATGTATATGCCACTAGTCCAGGTGTGTAAAATTTGATCAACCAGGAAATAAAGACCACCTATCTACGTCCTTATGAGCTTTTCAAGTAGTGACACAAAAAGGAAATGTAACAGTTTTGAGTAGTTAGTAGATAGCACATGAAGAAATTTACTTGTAATGGTGAAAACACCACATAATAGGTAGGTATGGTGGACACAGGTGGCATGGATTTGGCTCAAGGTTTTGGATGTACAAGAAGCATTCCCTCTTAGTACAGAGTTTAGGCTAGCAAGGTTATTATAAGCAAACATCATTATCAACTGGAATAGCAAGAGTGTACATAAAACACAAGGTTTGATGAACCATAGACTCCCACTGTCTTCCTTGTTAACACATAGCCTTCATCCAAAAATTATCTAGACTACTATGGACTTCCAATTATGCAACAGATTATTATAGCAGAAAATCCTTATAGTAGTTCTTCATTAATAGCCATTACTTACATGATGCACAAGCTTAAACATTAATTACTTGACAGCTCAAAACAATTGGCAAGCATCAAATTACTCAAAACAACGATCTAAAAAGATTCATGTAAGCATTTTATACCACTACCACATGCGTAGCATTTTTCTGGTCCAACCAAACACCAATCAACTTATTTGACAACTCTCCAAACAGATATAAGTGAAGCAATAGAGTACTTTCTTCAAAAGAAACTGATAGCTCTAACAAGAGATACATGAAAAACTGAGAGCTAAAAGCAATCACAGCAGCTAGACAGGAATACTCAACAAGTATAAGTGAAGCACAAGAGTATTCTAATGAAAAAGTGGAGCGTGTCTCTCTCCCAAACATGAATACTAGGATCCAACAAGTATGGCACAGCAAACAAAACAAAACAAACTGAAAACAAAAACACACTGACGCTCCAAGGAAGAGTACACTAGTATGAAGCAATAAAATATAGCACCATTAGAGATGACCTGATAATTTGTAGATGAAGAAGGGGATGCCTTGGGCATCCCCAAGCTTAGATGCTTGAGTCTTCTTGAAATATGCTGGGGAGGTAAGCCTCTCCAAGCTTAAGCTCTTCACTCTTCTTGATCATGTAGTATCATTCTCCTCTATCAACACTTGAAAATTTCCTTCACACCAAAACTTAACAGCTTTTCTCATTAGCAGGTTAGTGCACTAAAAGATAATATTTCAAAGTTCTAGCAAAGACAAAACTCACAAGCCAACTATTTTAAAAATTAGCCACTGTTACTAGGCTCAAGTGGGCACTTTTACAAGAAAAGAAACCACTTAAAAACTTGTAAAAGAGAGAATGCAAAATAAAAGACAGAATCTGTCAAACCAGAACAGTCTGTAATGACGAATTTTTTCGAGGCACTTACGATGCTCAGATGAAGAACTTTTGAAATAATGAAAGTTGCGTAACATCATCAGGAACATGCACAAAAAGTTTCAGCATTTTTCGATTTTTTCTGATTTTCTACTGAATTAAACGGTGACGAACAGCAATATGTCCCAATGCAGTCCCGAAAATAAAAACCAACTTTGCATTAGTAACTCTCCTTGGCACAACAAAACAGCAAATAAAAGATACAAAGGAGTTGCTACAGAGGTAAAGCTAAGTTTTTTTAAATAATACACACAATTTATTTAATTCTATAAATAATACTCGTTTTTATTTTTTTACAAAAATATGATCCAATCGTTTATAGCGAAGACGACAGGACCTATCGGCATTGACGAGGACGACTGCGTGCTAGCAGCACGGTCCAGCCAGCCAGCACACGGCGGCACGGCGGTCAGCACCAGCACGCCGGCACACGCACGCACGGCGGCCAGCACGGAGGCATTCACGGCACGCCGGCACGGCATGCCGGTGCACGTACGGCGGCCAGCACGGGGCACGGACGGCACACGCATGCACGGCGGCCAGCACGGCGACACGCCGGCACGGCGGCCAGCACGCACGACACGCCGGCGCACGGAGGCCAGCACACGCACGGCACGCCACACCGGCTTGTCGTCCTTGGTGAAAACGAGTAGCCCCTTTCGTCTTCGCCATAAACGAGTAGTTCCTCTCGTCTTAGTCGTAGACGATTGGATTCTATTTTTGGAAATAAATAAAAACGCGTATTAGTTTCCGAATTTAATTCATTTTGTGTATTATTTTAAAAAAATTAGCAGAGGTAAACAAGCATCCTTGACTCAAGAAAACAAAAATAAAACAGCAAATAAAACATGGGTTATCTCCTAGAAGTGCTTTTCTTTAATGCCTTTGAGCTAGGCATGAAGAGATGCATCAAGTATTGTCAAGATCCAGATCATACAATGAAAGCTTAAAAGTCTTATCAACAATGCATTGTATGCTACTTATGCTAGTTTCAGAGTTCTCTTTTTCTTTTCTCTTAGGTACACTCTCTTCATCAAAAAGATTTTCAGGCACAATCATCCAAAATTATTTTCTAAAGTGTCATGCAATGCCATCATTTTATAGGGGATTGGAATTTTCAGACCATTCTTAGCAAAAGGTTGATTAGAATATTTAGCTCTATTTTCCCTTCTTGTTCTAAGAATTTTCATAACATCAGTGTAGCAATCAAACATTTTATATTTAGTAAAGATCATTCTAGCTTCCTTAGCAACATCTCCCAATTCTTCATGCAAAGTTTCCAGCACAAAGTCTTTCTTTTCACCATTTTTCATATCATGAAGTGCTAAAAACATGTGTTGCATTATAGGATGCATATTAACAAACCTAGCTTCTAGCATTTGAACAAGGGAAGCTATGGCAGTTTCATAATTAGGAGCAAGTTCAGCTATAGATTTCTTTTTAAAGTCACCAGACTTTCTCACAAAGTTCAGAAATTGCTCAATGTTGTTTTCCCCTATGACAGAGCCACTACCTACTTGTATGTTTATCATGGAAAATTTAGGTTTCAAGATAGGTAAAGCTGTGAACTCGAATTTGTTAAAGTCAGACCACTCAGTATTATCAGGATTACTCATTTTAGCAAGACTAAAAGAAGCAACAGGGCAACTCGAAATTAAAAACTAGATGCAGGAATTTAATTTTTTTTGGGTTTTTGATTTTTAACAGCAAGCAAAACAAAACTAAAACAAGACAAAAAACAAAGTAAAGAGATTGGAACTGAGAGACTCCCCTTTCCAATAGCCTCCAAGTCCCCGGCAACGGCGCCAGAAAACAGCTTGATGGCTACGTGTTGGTGAACCCCAAGAGGAAGGTTATGATGTAGACAGCAGAAGTTTTCCCTTGAATAATCTACCCAAGGTTATCAATCCAGTAGGACTTGAGGATCTATCGGAAGGTTGTTGATGTTGACTCCCCCTGGCGCTAGGGAGCTTGCACCAACGTGGAATCTGCACAGACACAAACCAGAACTTTGCCCAACACGAAACAGAGAGGTTGTCAATCTCTCCGGTCTTGCAGAAACAAAGAGTTAAACGTATGGTGTGGAAAACAGCAGGAAACACAACAAGTAACAGGAAACAGATGATTGCAGCAGGTTGTGTAAACAGTATGAGGAAATTGGACCAGGGTCCACAGTTCACTAGTGGTGTCTCTCTCAGAACAGATAACTAGCATGTTGGGTAAACAAATTACAGCTGAGCAATTGACAAATAGAGAGGGCATAACAATGCAATACATGCCAAGATGTCTACTATGAAATCTAGTTGGGCATTACAACAAAGTACATAGACCGTTATTCCAACCGCATCTATGCCTAAATAATCCACCTTCAAGGCAGCATCCGCATCCTGTTCAGTATTAAGTTGCTAACAACAGATTATTGCATGAAGTAAAGTGTGTAATGTAATCAATACAAGTGCCCTTGGACACTGCACCAATGTTTTATCCCTAGTAGCAACAGCACATCTACCATCTTAGACCTTTCTGTCACTAATCCAGATATCTAGAGACTGAACCCACTATCGAGCATAAATACCCCCTCTTGGAGTCACAAGCATCTACTTGGCCAAAGCATCTACTAGCAACGGAGAGCATGCAAGATCAAGAGCACATAGATAAACAACTTGAATAAACATGGTATCAATATTCATCAGATCCCAGCAAACACAACATCTAGCATTACAATAAGATGATCTTGATCATGTTAGGCAGCTCACAAGATCTAAACATGGAAGCACAAGGTAGAGAGACAACCATCTAGCTACTGCTATGGACCCGTAGTCCAGGGGTGGACTACTCACGCATCACTCCGGAGGCAGGCATGGTGATGTAGAGCCCTCCGGTGATGATCTCCCCTCCGGCAGGGTGCCGGGAAGAGCTTCAGAACTCCTCCGATCTGAGATTGACGATGGCGGCCGCGACGGAACTTTTCGTGGAATATGATCGACCGTAATAGGGTTTTAGTGTCGCGGAGAATATATAGGCGAAGAGGCGGCGTCGGTGGCCGAGGGGGGCCACCACGCCATAGGGGGGCGCGGGCCCACCCTGGGCCGCGCCCTAGTGTGGCGTCGCCCCCTGGTGAGTCTGCTCCGACTCCCCTTTGGACTCCGTGATCTCCTCGTGATATTATTGACGATGTCTTTTGTTTCGTCCAATTCCGAGAATATTTCCTTAATAAATTTTCTGAAACCAAAAACAGCAGAAAACAGGGAACTGGCACTGTGGCATCTTTTTAATAGGTTAGTCCCAAAAAATGCATAAAAATGATATAAAGTGTAGCCAAAACATGTAGCAATTGATATAATAACAGCATGGAACATCAAAAATTATAGATACGTTTGAGATGTATCAACGATCTGCATAAACTAACAAATGAGGCGATAATTGAATCCCCACCACTTGAGTACTTGGCAAAGGAAAGACCGGTCTAAATAATCATAAGCCTTCTAAAAGTCCAGCTAAAGGAACATGCCCCTATGGCGACATACGTTTACCTCACGAACGATCTCATGAAGCACTAGAATTCCGTCATGAATGTATCTTCTGTTAAGGAAGGTGAACTGGCAACGGTGCATAAGTCGCTCCACAACCAGTGCCAAGATTTGCTTAATGGCATTGATCACCGTGATTAGCCTAAATTGGAGGATTTGTGTGGCTCCAATTATGTTGGGGATCAGGGTAGTCACACAAAAATTAAGGCGAGACATGGCCAAAATTCCAATGTATAATTCCTGAAACATTAGCATAATCACTGTCCGGATGTGCTCCTAGAATTTCTAGAAGAAGGAGACCGAAAACCACCGAGTCAGCATTTATTGATATCCTTTGCTGAAGAATATGGGACTCAACCTCCATCCCTGGCCCCTTGATCTCGTCAGTTCCATCTAGAAACATGCGTTGTACCTCTACGGGAACCGGCAATGAAGTATTAATCTCTTGAGAGACCAACGAACATGAATCAATTAATACCTTTTTGTTTCATAATAATACTCATACTGTGGATAAGCTGGCTCACATTTTCTTATCTCCATAAGCTTCAATCTGCAAATGGCGGCTCCAGAGAAATATATATATGATAAAAAATGAAGCGGGCTACAAATTAATACTTGCAACATTCACTATTAAACTAGGCAAAACAGATTACTCCCTCCTTTCGATACTATACCATCTGTCATCCAGACATTTAGCACTTGTACAAAGAACCGGTGATATAAATTACATAATCGAAATATCACAAGACAAAAAATCTACACTGTGGTGGAAAGAGACCTAACTCAACCCCACAATTTACACGGTAGATCAACATATATTTTGAAATAAAATTTCAAAATTCGAGTGACAAGCATTCTACATTCTCGGTCAAAGAAATCATAATCAAATAACAGTGTGTTACTGCTGGCTTACAAGTTGTGCGCCAGTAGTAGCTGTTATCGCTGGTGTAACAGTCCTGGTGTACAGCCGCCCGCCAGCGGTAGCTGATTTCTGTATGCCGGATGTATGGTTTTCCCTACAAGTGGACCCTACTGCAGCGTAGGCAGGGCCGGTCCAAGCATAACGGGCTTAGGGAGAATTAAATATTATAATTTGGACTAAAATTTATTTTTCTATAAAATTATTTTACAGTATTAATGACTATAAAATTCTATTATTTAATTGCAATATTAATCATATATAAATCCTGCCAAACTTTTTAGTTATAATTTTTCTTCCTATACAATTGTAATTAATATCTTTAAAAAACTTGATTGTGCTATAATTAAATTTTACTACATCCTTTCTAACTTATAAGATGTTTTATCTTTTTCTGAATCACATGTATCAAACCGTATTTCAATGTGATTGTTCAATTATTTCAGTATGTATGTAGTTCAAATTGAAATATCCAAAACATTTTATAATCGGAACAGAGGGACTACTTTACAATATTTTTTCTTGTCGAAATATATTTCAAAATTTGCATAAACTATATTGTTTATACATATTCATGATAAACATATCTAAAGATTATGAACCGTCAAATATCTTCATAGTGTTTTGTAGTATATGAGTCTGTAACTAAATTTATAGAAAATTATAGAAAGATTATGACCCGACAACTATGTTCCTCGGTTAAATGTGTTATAAGCTATATGGGGTCATTATATTCGTAAGCTGAAATAATGTGCATGCACCTGTATTTGAATAGATCGCTTGTAGTTATAATCAGATAACATAAAATGGTGTGGATTCTACTATATAGACATACAAATTATTTATTTTTCTTACCTACAATGTCGCGTTTTATCATGTAGCGCATATGTGCCCCTGCCAGTTTCTATAAAAATATCTTGTATGAAATCTTGGTAATCTTCTTAGCATAGATTTCAGTATAACCTAATGAACATGTCGCCACCGATCTTATTTGCTCCTACATGGTACACTGTTAATGCTATATATAAATTTTTTTGAATTTTGAATTTTTTATTTTAATATTTTCAACAATGGATTGTTTTGGTGTGATAGATACTAGTGATAGTGGTTATTAATATATTTTCTATGTGGGCCCTCCTTCTCTTGGGGCCCGGGATGGTCAGCCACAACCACCATTCATGCAAGGCGCGTTCAGCCAGCGCAGATTATGGAGGCTAAGACCTCTGACGAGTTTGGGCATGCACACTGATTGCCACGCGACAAGGCAGTGGCCACCTCGAGCCTCGTCCTTCCCCGACCAAAAAAACCCTCTTAGACTAGCCACAATGGGGGTATCATAGGTGGTATCATGCAAGCCATGTTGGCAAAAACCTAACGTGTCACTGCAATTAATGATGCGAGAGGTGATAGTAGTATCATACGTAGATACAGTAACATAACGGATTCCAATGCCAGATGAGTCTACAACCTAATAAATTTAATATTGTATGATACCACAAATATGTTACTAGGCATTGTGGAGATAATAATATAGACTAGTATCATATGCATGATACTAGTATATATGCATGATACTAGCTAGTATATGATACTCCCCATTGTGACTAGTCTTATGATCTTGTCGAAGCACCTCAAGGTCCAGGGTTCGATGTACATCGCGATCAGTTGGTAGACGACTGATGTTGTCAACACAGATTGGGAAACCACACTCGGCTTTCTCTTGAACGCAATCTAGCTTTCCAAAACAGAAGCAACATGGCAAGCTTATTAACAAAGGGATGTATCTCTTGCTTTGTTAGCTTGGCCAAAGACAATGGCAGCCCAATATATTTGCAGGGGAGAGCGACAATGGAAGTTGAGCACCGAAGTCACGTCGACGATCTGATGCGAGCATCTAATGGGAATCTCTGTGCTTTTGTTATTTGTTACCACCAGCCCAGATGGCACCCCAAAACAGTCAAGTATGGCTCGGACCACTTCAGTTCTTCATCAGTGTAGAGCGAAATGCGGTGCCGGATGCCCACCTATCGCATATGCAAGAGCAGTCCATTATTTTCCGCTGCTCACAACATAGCCGACATAATATCGAGGTCGATAATGAATAGCAAAACGGATAAGGGATCCCATTGTCTTAGCCCTCCTTCATGACTAAACCTGACACTTGGGTAGCTGTTGCTGACAACTCTAGTTGTTTCCGAGCTCAAAAGCAGAATGATCCAGTTAATCCAATGTGGCCCAAAACCTCTTTGGCAAAAGATGCTTATGAGGAACGACCAAGCCACAATGTCAAAGGCGCGAGACACATCCATTTTTAGGAGCAGGGATGGAGTTCTAGATTGGTTTAGGCCTTGGCTAATTGCTGAACTAACACGAATTTATCGTCTATGCATCGGTCGCATGAAAGCGTTTTGGTTGACAACAACTAGATCCGCGAGTTTAGGCGCTAACCAATTTGACATTAGTTTGGCCAAAAGCTTGTAGAAGCTATGAATCAGGATAATTGGTCTGAAATCCTTGATCTCATAGGTCATTTCCTTTGTTGGCAACATCGTGATCATACCCTTGTTCAGTCCACTGAAGTTCTGGTCTTGTCCCAGAAATAGGCCCGCAGTGCCGCTAGCACATCAACCTTAATAAAGGCCCAACAACGCATGTAAAAATCCCAGGAGAAACCATTCGGGCCTGGTGACATGTTCGATGACCTACCCTTGATGATGGCCCAGATATCGTCCTCACTAAATGCAGCCTCAAGCTCACCCTAGGTACACCAATGGGAGCCCAGCAGCAGAGAGAGATATCGTGGTCTCATAGTTTAGCCTAGCCCAGTAGGTCCAGGTATTAGTCGGCCAACGATTACCTGCCCGCTTGTTCGCTTGCAACGCGGTCCCATCTCTACCTCCACAATACAAGATGTAGAATAATTGAGCGCTGATGCATGTAAAATGCATACATGAATTTTGCATTATATTACTTATATTTCAATCATATTTGCATCATATAAGGGTTATATCATTGTTTATATTGATTTTGGGAATATTTCATTGTTTCCCTATTTTTCTGGAATTAACCCTGCACAGGCAGAAAACCCTATTTTCTATATTTTGATGTTTCAGGGACCCAAACGACGTCCAAATGACCTGGAAATTTACGAGCATCAGTTTTTGGAAGGAACGAAGCGTGGGAGCGAAGGAAGCGAACAAACGGAGGCCCGAGGGCCAGAAGAGGGTGGCCCACGCGGCCAGGAATCTGGCCGCGTGGACCCACCATCTGGGCCTCGTGGCTCCGTTGCCGTCGATCTTTTTTCCCGAGCCTCCGTCTTGACCTAAAAACGACTATAAAAATAGTCCCCACGCCCTTCGGAAAGGAGCGCGCAGAAACACAGAAACCACGAAACAGAGACCTGGAGTTGCAGATTGGAGGGGGAAAACTCCGGCGGGGCGCTGCCGGCGTGGTCTCCATCTTCTCCAACGACTTCTCCACCGTCTCCATGATGAAGAGGAGTAGTCCACCCCTGGACTATGGGTTTGTGGAAGTAACTTATGTATCTCTCCTCTCTTGAGCTTCACTAATTAGTACCGTATGAGCTGCTGAACATGATTACGGTCATCTATGTAATACCTTTGTGGTGGATCTTTTATGAGTTAATATATGTTTGAGATTGCAATAGTTTTGTTTCAGTTATGAAAGTAGATGCATATTATGTACCCCGTTCTTGTTTACTTGTTTGATCAAGCATGTGTATGAGAGCGTGTGAGGGGGAACGTGTGCATTAGTTGGAGTAACGGGGGTGGCTAGTGCGGTGAACGTGAGAGAAAGTTCCGCGATCCACTTGGGTGTTTTACCTTACTTTGTTGCCTCACTAGGGATAAAGAAAAATACCTTGCTACCGGAGATGTGGGTGTGACCATTGCCACTACTCCATGACTAGATCTAGCATGTTCTTATTTTAACTTCATGTCATGATACTTAATGCTATGCTCTGATTTATCTTAATTACTAAGGTGTTATGATTTAGTTCGCATCTTGGTGGAGTATAAGAGAGATTAATAAACAAAAGATCTCTATGTTAGGACGTGATGCCCATATAATTAGTAACTTGTCATGAAACCTTTTGTTGCAATCTCATATGTCAATTCTAGTGTTCCATTGTCTACCACTTTATTAAAGAGAGAGTGCATTTGTGAAACCATGAACCCCGGTCCATTTTTAATCATAAGAAACACCTTTCCAACAACTTTTATCCACTTTACATTTTCTGCCATTTAAAAATCCGAAAATACAAAAACACTTTTATCTTGCATTCACAATACAAAACCCAAAAATATCATCCATCATTGTTTCCACCATCCTTGCATATTTATTTATCATCATTGCATATTTATTTACTGTTTTGCATTCATTTTATTTTGATATCATTCTCACACCTTGTGCTTGACAACCACTTGGTGAGGTTGAGGGCCAAAACAATTTACTTTGTTTTGTAGGTTTTCAAGATAAGAAGATAAATCTTTCACTACTGATTCCCCGAGAGTTCGATATTAAACCCTCGAGTCACCCCTCGTGGGGAAAACCGTCTTTCCTATACTATACACTCTGCACTTGGAGTCTCAACCTAACCCATATTCTTTTGACGCAGGTAACTACGTCAAGGGCCATCAAGACAGTTTTCTGGCGCCGTTGCCGGGGAATCATTGCTGTAAAGGTTTATCCAAGGGTATCTCACAACAAAGTCAACTTCATCACCAACTTGTGCAAACACCTAAGCTTGGGGAGGTTGCACCTACGTGAGCATCATCTTATCCATCTTTACCTTCAAAGCATTTTATTTTGTTTTGTTATTGTCTTGCATATCATATTTATATTTCGGTTTGCATTTTATTTTCAGTTTTGCATTTTGTGTTGCATTTGTTATTTCGGTTTGCATTTTTTATTTTCAGTTTTGCATAAAAAATTAAAAAACACATAAAAACTTGCAAAAATGGGAGAAAGAACTAAGTTGTGTGATTACACAAACACTCCAAATGATCAATTTATTGCTAGGCCCATTGCCACACCTGAGATAAAAGCTGATAGTTATGAAGTAAGTCCTAGTTTGTTGAACTTGATAACTAGGGAACAATTTGGCGGTAGTGCTATGGAGGATGCCTCTATGCATCTTCATGATTTTGTTGAAATATGTGACATGCAAAAGTTTAAAAATGTGGAAAGTGATATTCTAAAACTGAAGTTATTTCCTTTCTCACTTAGAGGAAAAGCTAAAGAGTGGTTGCATTCATTACCTACTGGTAGCATTAATTCTTGGGATGATCTAAAAGAAGCTTTCATTAAGAAATATATCCTGTTAAAATTTTGCAAAATAGAAACAATATTCTTTCTTTTAGGCAAAATGAAAATGAACATGTTGCCATGGCTTGGGATAGGATAAAACTTATGCTTAGAACTTGTCCATCACATGGGGTCAATGAATGGACCATATTACACTCTTTTTACAATGGTCTAAATTACATGTCTAGAAATATTCTTGATTCCGCTGCTGGAGGGGCTTTTATGGGAAAAACTATAGTAGAAGCTAAGAACATATTGGAAAGTATTTTGCAAAACTATAGTCAATGGCATACTGATAGAGCACCTAATCCATCTAAGAAAGTAAACTCCATAGAAGAAACAAATGATTTGTCATCTAAAATGGACACTATTCTTGCTTTCATTAATAAACAAAATATTGAAAATGTGCCTTTGCAAGAACTAGTTGGTAATAATCCTGAAAATGTTGATGTTAACTTCATTAGGAACTATGGTAATAATGGGTATGGTAACAACAATTATAATTCCTATAATAAACCCCCATATGTGCCAAACAAATATGCCACTAGTGTAATGTTTCTAGTGATTTGGAAAACACCATTAGATCATTTATATCTACTCAAAAGGAGCTTAATAAGGAATTTATATCTAAGTTTGAAAAACAAGACTCTTTGTTTGAAAGGGTAGATCAGCTCACTAAGGAAGTTTCCTCATTAAAGAACACCATTATAGCTCAAAAACATGAGGAAACAATTAAATATTGTCAAGAGGTTATAAATAAATCTTGGGAACATATTCATGAGCAAGAGAGAATTGCTAAGGAAACTATTATGGTAATGAAAGAGAGAAAAGTTGAGGAAGTTAAAATGCTTAGTGAAGTCAAGGAACCATTACTTGACTTAGAGAATTGTAGCTTGCATGAATTAATATCTATCTTACAAAAATTTGCAAGTGATCCTTCCATCAATGTTAACCAAGCAGGTTTTGGTTCTTATATTGCTAATCATGTTTTAAAAGAAAAGATTGCTAGGTACAACCAAGAAGCTATGATACCACCTAAGCTTGGGGATATATGGATTCCCAAAGTACTAGTAACCATTGGAAAAGAGACACACCATGCTATATTAGATCTAGGATCTAGTGTCTCTGTTTTATCTAAAGAATTATATGAAGTACTTGAATTAAAGAATCTTGAAAAATGCTCTATTGAACTTGCACTTGCTGATGATTCCATTAAACATGCTTTAGGAAAAGTAAGTGATGTTATGGTAGAGTTGCATATGACATTTGTACCTGTTGATTTTCTAATCATGGATATGGGGAATAAAACCTCTAGTCCAATTATTCTTGGAAGACCTTTTCTTCGTACCACAGGTGCTATCATTGATTCAAAAGAAGGGAATGTGAAGTTTCAGTTTCCACACAAGAAGTGCATGGAACACTTCCCAAGGAAGAGGGACACATCAAAGTTCAAGCTCCCTCATGAGCTTCGTCCACAATAAATATCAAGTAAGAAGCCTAGCTACATGGCTATAAAGAAAGCGCTTTACGGGAGGCAACCCGGTTGTTTTTATTTTTGATTTTCTTTGTGTCCTCTTGCTGTAACAAGAGACTTAGTTTTTAGTTTTGTTTCTGGAATTTTTAATAAAGTGCCAAGTTTTACCTATTTTGGTTTGAAAAAGTTGCTATTTGCATTCGGAGATTTTATTCCAGCACGAATCTGTGCACGGTATGATTTTTAATTCCTATTCTGTAACTCCGAATGAGCTGATATTTGAACTGTAGTTGCAACTTTTCATCCTCTGTAAGCATGAATTTTTCAGAATTTTTGACATATTTAAGTAGGGTAGAAAAATACGTTTTGCTGCTGCTGTTTTTCTGGACAGATTCTGTCCCATTTTGTTTGATGCATTCTTTGAACTTTTAACTTGAATCTTTTTATCCAATTGAGTTTATAAGTAGGCATACAACATTATACACTTTCTGGACATTCATATGAATTTTTGTTTAAGGATTTTATGCAGCAAGTAATTCATTTGTCTATCACTACTAATGTCACCCCACAGAAAAGAAATGGGAGAAACGGTGTTTTGAAGTTTTTTCACAGGGATTAGAGGAGATGCACCAAGAGCTATCCAAGGATGGTGAAGACCATAAGCTTGGGGATGTGAAGACAACCCCACTGGACCAACACACTCTCGGTTTGCACACGTCTAACTTCTGTTTTTCGATCAATGCACTTTATCGCATAAACTTGGAGCGTCTTTTATTTGCTTTTTATTTCGGTTTGATTTTTGTTTGTCTTGAGACCACCACTATCATTTATATATGAGAGAGCTACTGGAAATTTGGGTTGAATTAAGTTGGATGCTATTAAAAAGATTGGGAAAGGGATGTTTGAGTTGATTCAAAAAGATACATATAGTTGCATGATTCATATGCTTTTAATGAATATTAATTTGCAAGTGTTTTATCAAGAGCTATCTTTTATTCATGTTTTGATGCTGAATGTTACTTTACTTTGTTTAACATGGATTGGTTAGTTCTATGGACACTTATGCATGCATTTAGACGGTCAACTTTCTCCCTCTTGCTAGCCCAAAAATTCCAACAAGTAAAAACTTGTTTTCCAACACCTTCAACCAAAGTTTTTCCAGTGAGTCCACCATATCTACCTATTAGCTTTATGCTATTCCGAGTATGTTTATCATGTTATTTTGTATTATCTATACTTCTGAATTAAAATGCTTATGTTATTGATTGTTATGGGAAAAGTTGGTTAAAGAGCTCTCACGAACTTGATGCACACCTTACTTTTATTGCACTTAATAAACATGACCCATTGTGATTAAAATTATGAAGTTGTGAGCTTGACAAGAGTCTTGGTTGGGAGTTAGCTCATATGTGCTGTCACATGGCAAGCTTTCAACGTGCTCTTTATATTTTGTTGATATCATGTACTTTTGTTTATGGATGCTTATCATGGTGCCAAATAAATGTGGAAACTTAGTGAGTTTAATGAGTTTGTATAAATGGCTAGAGAGACGCCTGGGCCGCTAATCTAAGCCATGCATCATTCATGGTGGAAATTTACTTACATGCTATGGTGAACCTTCAGTGATGCACCCCACAATAAAAAGCTATACCAATAGTAAATAAAAAGGGTGTGGAGATTGTTCATTTTGTTTGTTTGTCTTGTCATTTTGACATGGGCTTGTTCCATGTCCTGGGACAAGAGGTACCCCAGTTGACGCTCTTGATGACGCTATTATATTACTTACAATGACCTTAACTTGAACTTGCTTTTGTGTCCCAAGTTGAGTAACACCGTGGTGTAGGTACTCGTATTCACGGGGCATGAGACATTCAACCCATACTTTGTCAAGCATACTACTCATATTTGCTTTCACTTTAAACTTTAACCATTCAAGATGCTATGATAGGGGTAATGAGAGCTTGACACCAATGAATACCACATTGCAAACATTAACTTAAGTAGAAGCATTTGGAAGTTAGATGAAACTTATTCATGTTTTACCTCTACTCATTTATATATCTTTCCAAAGTGTCCACCTTTTATATTCAGATTTACAAGAATACTCTATGACCATTATAGGATGTTTTTACTTTTCATTATGCATACATTTGGTCCATAGTACTTTCTTCTATGTTACACTTTGTGAATTATCATTGAACATCCTTACATTGAATATTTGATATCACTTCATAATCTATCTTGTATATTGCTACTCCTTTGAAGAATGAATCATTTGACTCTATGTAGCAATAGTAATCATCTTTGATATCCTTTGATAGTATTAAATTGCAAAGTCCATGTTAGTTTTATCACCTTCATACTCGAGGACGAGTATAGGTTAAGCTTGGGGATGTTGATGCATGTAAAATGCATACATGAACTTTGCATTATATTACTTATATTTCAATCATATTTGCATCATATAAGGGTTATATCATTGTTTTATATTGATTTTGGGAATATTTCATTGTTTCCCTATTTTTCTGGAATTAACCCTGCACAGGCAGAAAACCCTATTTTCTATATTTTGATGTTTCAGGGACCCAAACGACGTCCAAATGACCTAAATTTACGAGCATCAGTTTTTGGAAGGAACAAGCGTGGGAGCGAAGGAAGCGAACAAACGGAGGCCCGAGGGCCAGAAGAGGGTGGCCCACGCGGCCAGATTGGCCGCGTGGGACCCACCATCTGGGCCTCGGGCTCCGTTGCCGTCGATCTTTTTTCCCGAGCCTCCGTCTTGACCTAAAAACGACTATAAAAATAGTCCCCGACGCCTTCGGAAAGGAGCGCCGCAGAAACACAGAAACCACGAAACAGAGACCTGGAGTTGCAGATTGGAGGGGGAAAACTCCGGCGGGGCGCTGCCGGCGTGGTCTCCATCTTCTCCAACGACTTCTCCACCGTCTCCATGATGAAGAGGGAGTAGTCCACCCTGGACTATGGGTTTGTGGAAGTAACTTATGTATCTCTCCTCTCTTGAGCTTCACTAATTAGTACCGTATGAGCTGCTGAACATGATTACGGTCATCTATGTAATACCTTTGTGGTGGATCTTTTTATGAGTTAATATATGTTTGAGATTGCAATAGTTTTGTTTCAGTTATGAAAGTAGATGCATATTATGTACCCCGTTCTTGTTTACTTGTTTGATCAAGCATGTGTATGAGAGCGTGTGAGGGGGAACGTGTGCATTAGTTGGAGTAACGGGGGGTGGCTAGT
This sequence comes from Poa pratensis, assembly GCA_947311845.1. Taxonomy (NCBI): domain Eukaryota; kingdom Viridiplantae; phylum Streptophyta; class Magnoliopsida; order Poales; family Poaceae; genus Poa; species Poa pratensis. Next base: position 51,536,671 of record CAMZMU010000059.1, read on the forward strand.
GCGGTGAACGTGAGAGAAAGTTCCGCGATCCACTTGGGTGTTTTACCTTACTTTGTTGCCTCACTAGGGATAAAGAAAAATACCTTGCTACCGGAGATGTGGGTGTGACCATTGCCACTACTCCATGACTAGATCTAGCATGTTCTTATTTTAACTTCATGTCATGAACTTAATGCTATGCTCTGATTTATCTTAATTACTAAGGTGTTATGATTTAGTTCGCATCTTGGTGGAGTATAAGAGAGATTAATAAACAAAAGATCTCTATGTTAGGACGTGATGCCCATATAATTAGTAACTTGTCATGAAACCTTTTGTTGCAATCTCATATGTCAATTCTAGTGTTCCATTGTCTACCACTTTATTAAAGAGAGAGTGCATTTGTGAAACCATGAACCCCGGTCCATTTTTAATCATAAGAAACACCTTTCCAACAACTTTTATCCACTTTACATTTTCTGCCATTTAAAAATCCGAAAATACAAAAACACTTTTACATCTTGCATTCACAATACAAAACCCAAAAATATCATCCATCATTGTTTCCACCATCCTTGCATATTTATTTATCATCATTGCATATTTATTTACTGTTTTGCATTCATTTTATTTTGATATCATTCTCACACCTTGTGCTTGACAACCACTTGGTGAGGTTGAGGGCCAAAACAATTTACTTTGTTTGTAGGTTTTCAAGAGAAGGATAAAAGATAAATCTTTCACTACTGATTCCCCGAGAGTTCGATATTAAACCCTCGAGTCACCCCTCGTCTATCTCTGAAATACGTCAATGTTCCGTGCAAAATACCCTCCACCAGTGCTGTCAGTGGCAAACCCCTATTCCCTCTGAGTACAAAATTGTACACTTCAGCTAGGTTGGTAGTCATGATGCCGTACCTTGCTCCATATTGGTCGTGCAACAGAGACCACTTCATGGGAGGCTCCTTCTCTATCCACTCTTCAAAAAATTTGATTCGTTTTCCCTTCTTTCTCTTCGTACCAGGAGTGTCAATTTCAGGCAAGTCACACAACCCAACAGGCTCTGAATCTGTCGTATTTGCCGCAGTACCCTGTGTCGCATCACCCTGTGCCGCAGCAACCTGGGCCGCAGGCCGCAGCAAGCTGTGTAGCTAACGCTTGCGCCTGTGCAGCTTTCCTTTCCTTCACTTGCTGCCCAGTTAATTCAGTCAGTCTTTCCCACAAAAACTGATATTTCCTCTCTTGATTCTGATTGCACAGTCTTTTAAACAGATTCATCAGCCTTTTACTCTTAAAGCATGAGTAAAAGTTAGCGCCGAGATGGTGCATACACCAGCGGCTCTGCATGTCAGTCCATGGTGCTGGTTCATCCTCGGCGGGGTGCTGCAGTGCCTTTATAGCCTTAAGCATACCAGCATGCCTGTCATGAAGGATGCACACATTTGGCCGGGTCTTCACAACTGCCATTTTCAATTGCCTGAAGAACCATATCCAACTCTCATAATTCTCACCCTCGACAAAGGCGAAGGCAATCGGGGCGATCTGCCCATTGCCGTCCACACCTATTGCGGTCAGGATCTGCCCCTTGTACTTGCCTGTGAGAAACGTGCCGTCCACGCAGAGCACTGGACGACAATGGGTAAAAGCTTCGATGCACATAGCGAATGAGAAGAACTATCGGCCGAATACACCATATTGAGGAATATCTGGGAACTGTTGTATTTGTACTACAGCATATGTGCCAGGATTCCTCTCCTTCAATGTGCTAACAAGACGAATAACATTAACATAAGAGTCATAGAAAGACCCAAACCTCTCCTCTAGAGCCCTCTGCTTGGCTCTCCAGGCCTTTCCATACTTAATGGTGGTATTCCATCTTGCCTGAACTGTTCTTATGATGTGCTTTGCATCCATGTCTTTCTTGTTCACTATCTCACTGAACAAGAGACGTGCAATGAGAGTTGACGTTAGGTTTGGGTGATTTGTCAGCAAACTATCAATTTCACATGTGTGTGGCACGACGTCTGTCCCCACCCACACCGTGTCATACTTCGGCAAGTGACCATGCACCCGTGCAGGACAACCAATGTCAACACAACTCATTGTCAAATATGTTCTATTTGACACATCAGTGCAGAAAACCCTTTGCGTGGACAATGCCCACTGAATCACGGCTTCCCTTAACTGCTGCTTCGTGTTGTACTGAGCCCCGATTTCAATGTTATTCATGTGGTACTCCCAGGATGATTCATGGACATCAGGCACGGTCGTGACGGCAGACTTGTCCTGATTCCAGTAACTGGGAATAGGCACATCTTCACCATTATTTTCATCTGAATCATCAGAATCTTCATCAGAATCAATATCTTCTGCGATGCCATCCTCGTCTTCCTCCAATATCTCGGCATGTATGATGGCCCTTCACGTAGTTACCCCACAACGGCGCCAGAAAGGTCTTGACGGCCCTTCGTGTGGTTACCTGCGTGAAAAGTAAATGGGTTAGGTTGAGACTCCAAGTGCAGAGTATATGTAGTAGTGGAAGACAGTTTTCCCCACGAGGGGTGACTCGAGGGTTTAATATCGAACTCTCGGGGAACCAGTATTTTAGGTGTTATCTCCTTATCCTTCTCTTGAGAACCTGCAACAAAATAAATTGTTTTGTGCCCTCAACCTCACCAAGTGGTTGTCAAGCACAAGGTGTGAGAATGATAATAAAATAATATGCAATGCAAACAATAAGTAAATATGCAATGATGGTAAATAAATATGCAAGGATGATGGTAGCAATGATAAATGATATTTTTGGGTTTTTTATAATGAATGCAAGATGTAAAAATGTTTTTGTATTTTCGGATTTAATAATGGCAGCAAACAAAAGTGGTGATAAAAGTGTTGGAAAGGTGTTTCTTATGATTAAAAATGGACCGGGTTCATGGTTTCACAAATGCACTCTCTTTTGATAACGTGGTAGACAATGGAACACTAAAATTAACATGTAATATGGCAAGACATGGTTTGACAAGTTATTAATAATATGGGCATCACGTCCTAACATAGAGATCTCAAGTATAAGTTGTTCTCTCTCTTATGCTCCACCAAGATGCGAACTAAATCATAACACCTTAATAATTAAGATAAATCAGAGCATAGCAATAAGTTCAATGACATGAAGTTAAAATAAGAACATGCTAGATCTAGTCATGGAGATAGTGGCCAAGGTCACATCCACTCTCCGGTAGCATGGTATTTTTGTTTATCCCTAGTGAGGCAACAAAGTAAGGTAGAAAACCCAAGTGGATCGCAGAACTATCTGTCACGTTCACTGCACTAGCCACCCCCGTTACTCCAACTAATGCACATGTTCCCCCTCACATGCTCTCATAAACATGCTTGATCATGACAAGTAAATAAGAACGGGGTACATAATATGCATCTACTTTCATAACTGAAATAAAACCATTGCAATCTCAAACATGTATTAACTCATAATAAAGATCCACCAGAAAGGAATTACATAGATGACCGTAATCATGTTCAGCAGCCCATACGGTACTAATTAGTGAAGCTCATAGAGAGGAGAGATACATAAGTTAGTTCCACAAACCCATAGTCCAGGGTGGACTACTCCCTCTTCATCATGGTGTCGGTGGAGATGTTGTTGGAGGAGAAGGAGACCACGCCGGCAGCGCCCCGCCGGAGTTTTCCCCTCCAATCTTCAACTCCAGGTCTCTGTTTCGTGGTTTCTGTGTTTCGGCGGTGCTCCCTAAATTTATTCCATTATCAAATACTACACATCGAATATATCTAAATATTACGACCACCGAAAATAAATATCCTAATCAAAATATACAATACATCTAACCCACCACATATATCTACACTAATCCTTACACATCCACCAACACATTATATTAAACCTAAAAAATCTAGAGATTAGGGGTTTACCCTTGACGCGTGTGTAGCTCCCGCTGCCCGGCTTCAATCTACCACCGCCACCGCTGCACCACGCATCTAGCTTCCCCAACACCAGCACGACCACCACTTTTCACCATTGTTGCCCACCATTGCTCCACCTCCACCACCAAACGCCTCCACAAAAAGCTATCCCATCAACAGATCGGAGATGCCCCAATCCTCCTCTTCTCTATTTATTAAATCTGTGGGCTTGTATTGATTTTTGGGGGCAGGAGTCAGTGCAAATCGAAAGAACAGAAGATAGAAGGAGCAGAAGAGAGAAGGAGGAAAGCAGGTCGAGAAGAGAGAAGGAGGAAAGAAGAAGGGGACGGGTATGCTTATCCAGCAGGTTTCGGCACGGGCCGTGTCGAAAGCGCTTTCGTCCCTGCCCGCGCCGAAACCAGCGGGCCCAGGCCTGTCGGCTTGTCTGCGGCCATGCAGAGGGTGCTTTCGGCATGGCCCGTGCCGAAAGCTGGGTTTCGGCACGGGCCGTGCCAACGGTGCGCTATTCTTCAAAAAGTTTAAAATCGCGTGCTATTTTCCGAATAAAGTTTAAAAAAAATATTATTTAAAAAAAATCTGATTATTTGGTGTATGGAATTATGGATAAACAAGTTAACAATTTCAGCGATGTTTCAGTCAAATTCTTGTCAGACCGATACATGAGTAATTTTCTTCCAAATTTTGAAAATTCCGTCTGAATTCAAATGATTTTGGAAAATTTCGTTCGAATCTCAGAACCATATACAACTGACGAAGGTGAGTTTGCGTTTGCGAAGTCTTCAGGCTTTGCCACTCACTTACGAAGGACAAGACGGCATTATCGGGAAAAGAAAACCAAGGACAAGCACGGAATTGTTTTTGTAATTCCTGTAACTGTACTTAATGTAACTTGCCCCCTATAACACTGCCGCTACTCTGTCAGACATATCGATTTCGCTGTGACTTCTTCCATTTTACATCGATCACCAGACGGCCAGACCAACCAACACAGATCACGAAAATCAATCACAACGTGGTTGGGCCAATCCACCTATACCAATGTATGCATCATCGTAATGAAGAAAAGAAACAGAGTAGAAGGAAACCCAGAATCTTGCAGCCGGATACAATTACAGAAAATGCCTTTTAGACATGGAAAAATCCAGGTAAAATTACGGAAGTCCTAGTAGCTCTTTGTCAAGATCAGGCGATGGTGACCTTGGCCCCGACGGCCTCGAGCTGCTTCTTGGCCTCCTCTGCCTCGTCCTTGCCGACGGCCTCCTTGAGCTTCTTGGGGAGGCCCTCGATGAGGTCCTTGGCCTCCTTGAGCGCCAGGCTGGTGAGCGCGCGCACCACCTTGATGGTCGCGATGCGGGCGCTGCTCGGCACCTCCTCGATCACCACGTCGAACTCCGTCTTTTCCGCGGGAGCCTCCGCCTCCGCGGCGGCCGGCGCGGCGGCCACGGCGGCCGCGGGCGCGAACGACGCCGCCGACACGCCCAGACGCTCCTGCAGATGGTCCACCAGCAAACGGGCCTCCTCCATGGTGAGCCCGGCGATGGAGTCTCCCAGCTCCAGCACCTTCGGGGAGGCGGTGGTGGTGGTGCAGGCGACGGCGAGGGAGGGGCGGCGGGTGTGGCTCATGCGCACGGAAGGGTGTGGCTGGCGGAGGGAGGAGGTGGCGGGTTTGGTGCGCACGAGGGAGAAGGCAGAGGAGAGTGCGGTGGAAGCCATGGCCGCGGCGCCGAGTGTGGTTCTTCGATGCTCTGCTCTGCACTCTGGCTCGAGCTGGCGATGGCAGAGGCGAAGAAGAAGGAGGCGCGAGCGGGCAGGATAAGATAAGAAGGCGGGTTACGTAGGAAACGAATGTGACGTGCGTCTGCCACGACGGTCGCGCGTTTCTGTCCGTCGGATCAGTGATGGACCGTGATCACCACGCAAAGAAAAGGGAACAGAGTGCCTCCTCTGCTCTAGTCTGTTTGGTAACTCTCATCTCGTCTTCCCGCAAAAAAAAAAAAAACTCTCATGTCGTCAAGAATCGATTCATGCAAAACGAAATGACATTTTTGTCTTCTGAGATCAAAGCAGTAGCATCTGCCATCTGGCACTGCAAACCCCAGCATCCAGAAAAGAATTTTACGAGGTCACCTTGCGCTATGCAACCGAAACAGAAGGCTGGATCCTTATCTTTGCTTGCTGATATACATATTCGAGCCCGGAAGGAGCAGAGTTGGCAAGTTCCAAACTTCGCCTTTAAGCTCACTCCAAGCATAAAACCCAAGGCCGCGGGCTAAGCGCAAGAAAACATTAAGTACGCTCCCAATCGCCTCCTCTATTACCTCGGTCACCATTCAAGAAGCAAGAGAGCAACGATGTCATCGTCGTCTGCAGCCATGTCTGGGACGGGCATCATCATCCGCGCGCGCCGACTGCGGGTGCCGTGTTGTCAGCCGGCGGTGGGGGGTCGTACACGGCGGTGTTCGAGGTGCTAGGCATGATCGCGGCGTTGCTGGTGATCTCCTGCCTCGTCCGGCAGGTCTGCACCAAGAAGCGCCTGCGCTCGCGCCCGCGCAGGGAACGTGTCGCCTATGACGACGACGACCTCGAGGGCGGCTCAGCAAGATTATGGAGATTCTGACGATGATGGTGGTGGTGACTGCGGAAATACGGTGGACGGTTTGAGCCGGCAGACAAGTTGTGCCATGGTGTGACTAGTTGCGTTCAACGAGGTTATGCACAAAATGGCTAGAACTTAGTAGATGGAACATTGTTCTGAATCTTGAATTTGTAAAGGCATACAATAAGATTTATTTTTCTGCTCATAGAAATGTGCGTTGAAAGAGTTGGTAAATCGGACAATGTGTTGTGTTAAGTTGTTAACATCGACAGGGAGAATGGCATGGGGAGATTTCTGAACTTTCAAGCGTCCGAGGCAGGGTGACCTATTCCTCTTCTCTTCTGTTTAACATAGTGGCGGATGCCTTGGGTGATATCATATCAGCAACCAAGGCGAATAGACACTTGCTAAGGTTAGTTCCCCATTTGGTTGATGGTGTCATCATCCATTTGCAATATGGTGATGATAATTTTCAAATCAAACTAGATTCATACAACACAAACTGAAACATCAAACTAGTTCAGTTCATTGCCTGCTAATGTCAGGCAAAAATATGCATCTGCAGTAGAGACCAGAGAATGAAAACACACACACAACAGTCTACTATCCAACTCTAACTCCCCCATTAGCATCAACATCAGCATCAGCCTCGGGCCATATGCCAATCTCGGAGTGCCCATCCTCGCTGGCGCACGCCCTGAACATTCCTGCAGTGTTGTACGCCATGGTAACCTCCCCGGCGGCCGACACGGCGACCAGCCCGACGTCGCCGCGGGGAACGCGTGCCACGACGCGCGCGGCAGCCTCCTTCAGCGGGAGGCCTTGATCCATCAGGGCTGCCACGTCGCGCGCCACCGTATGCCGGATTATGGACTCGCCCTTGCCCGTGGCGGACACCGCGCAGAGAGGGTTGGCGTAGGTGCCCGCTCCGATGATCGGGGTGTCGCCGATCCTGCCGGCCATCTTGTTCACCAGCCCGCCCGTGGACGTCGCCGTCGCCAGGTTGCCGGAGGAGTCGATGGCCACGCAGCCCACGGTGCCGATCCGGCTGTTATCGTCTTCGGGAGGTTGGACTTTCATTGGCTGGGTGTAATCGATCTGAGATTGCAGGAATGAACTGTCTTAACTAGTGATCATGGTGACCAGAAATAGTCTGATGTAATATGACTATTAAAAATTGTGAAATATAACAATTCTAATGTGGTTCTTATAAAACAAATAGAATAGTGAATCATGGTGAACCAGGAATGATCTGATTTAGTCGATGTCTTGACTTCGATATTATTGTTCTGAACTTCTATTCCTTAGATTTATTCTTCCAGAATGAAAACATACATGGTATAATTCCTAGAGGTATGACAGTCCATATGACATTACATGATGTTCCACTTCTACAATTAAACGGCAGTAACACATGATCAATTTGTTATTACGAAAATCTGACTAATTGCACTTGCACCATGCCACCATGTTGTAGACTGCTCTTCTGAATGTCCAAACAATATGAAACAACAACCATGGATATATGAATTAGGCTACATCTTATGCACCTGCATAATTTTATCCCAAGATATGACTATTTGTGGCATCACTAGTCTTTTTCTTTTCTGCTGAGGTCAGAAATAGTTCTATTTTCACAGGTGTGGGAATATTCCTACACCTAACCTATAGTATATGTCAATATCTTCTTCCAAAAATTTAAAATATTTAGAATGGCCACATGCAACATGTATGAATGGACCTAAGATCTGTCAGGTCATGTGCAAAGTGAGTCACTAGAGCCTGAACATACAGAGGATAGTGATATCTAATCGGGTAGCAGTCACCGGCCAATTGCGTGGTACTGGACAAGAAAGCTGTGTTCGGTTCGGTATACCTGCACCCTGTTGGCCTCTTTTGCTTGTCTGAGCCTCTCAATGTTTTCCTCTGTAATGAAATGACTTGGATCCCTAGTCTCCACACCCTGACAAGTTACCGGGTGATTGAGATGCAGCATGGTAAATTCCTTCTTAATTTAGATGAGCAACTTGTTTAATTGCGAGATAAAGACATACTAGGAAATATATACCTGGTCCCTTGCAAAGGCCTCGGCGCCATGGAAGGCGAGGTAGATGTGGGGCGTCTTCTCCATGACGAGTCTGGCGAGGGAGACGGGTTGACGACGGTGGAGAGGCCCGAGACGGCACCGCAGCGCATGGTTCCGTCCATTACAGCGGCCTCCATCTCCACCGTGCCGTCGCTCGTCAGCACGGACCCCTTCCCGGCGTTGAAGTGCGGGCAGTTCTCCAGCTCCCTCACCTGTGAACTTACGGTACGCGTGGTAGAAGATGGAGAAAGAGAGTAGAGGTTACTGGCGATCCGCAAACAGGGAGGGAGGTGTACGTACGACGAGCTCGACGACGTCGAGGGCGGTCCGGCGCGCGGCGACGGCGAGGTCAAGAGAGCGGCGGAGCGTGGCCAGGCGAGGCTCCCTGCGCTCGGGCGGCAGCGAGCGCGGGATGTCCCCGGCGCCGCCGTGCAGCGCGATCGCCCAGCCCATCGACCGACTACCGATTCAACAGTAGATGCTGCGGGCACTGGCCGTCGAGTGAGTCGAGCCGTTGCTAATGAGAGTGAGCCACGCCACACGGCCGTCTTATATGCCGCGTCAGCCGTGGCGCAACAAACAGGATGGTCCCAACAAACGAACCAGTCTTGTGCGAGTGCGCGACGCAACCACCCATCGATCGGGTACGTCAGCTGCATCGCTGGATGGCAGATTTGGCAAGTGCTGCTGCTGCTGCTGTGTCTTTTCTAATCTTTGCACTAATATGAATGTTGATTGCGATCGAGATGCAATGTGTGATGATAATTAATGATGATTCAGTTTTGGTGTATGTAGTGTCGATGATGAAACTTTCTTGCAAAATATGAATGTTGCATCTTAAGATTTTGTCTCTCAAGAAAACCCCCCTCAAGATTATGATACACAATATGAGGGACAAAGTCTTGACATGGATGATGAGGGTTTTTTAATTAAATTCAACTCCAAAGAGTCTTGATGCGACGGTTGGAACCGAGCAACCAATGAACACTTATTGGGATCATATGAAAGAGTTATTCGATGCCTGCAATAAAAATGACAATGACCGAACGACAACATCTCTTTGTCATCGATGGTCCACGGTATTGTCAGATTGTCAAAAGTGGTCGACGTGTTTGACCCATGTTGCTCGCTTGAACCGAACTGATACAAATGCACAAGACAATGTGACTATGCATTGTTTTATAATTGTGAAATGATTGTATGCACTCTACTTATGTTTATGTTTGTGATGCACTAATGCTATGATTTGAATTTAATGTCATATGTGTTGAAGTACAATTTGATTTGGTTATTTGAAGTACAATTTGATATATTGTTTGAATCTTTGCCATGTGTGTGGTCATATTGCAAAGCTTTGTTTCAGTGTAAAACAATTGTGTTCAAAATATATATGTGTTGGTGTCTTATTTTATGACATATGCTACATCTGCTATTTTCTGAAGAGACTATATCTCACACGATCATAAGCTTTTGTGTCCCGATTTCATAACTCACCAAGATCCCCTAACTTTTATGAACCTTGTGAAGGATCTCATGGGAAACGACAACACTTTTCAATTTAAAATGGCATCTGATTAACATTGGACGAAGCTAGTCTAGCATCAACTAGAGAAACCCTAATGATCATGTCTTTTGTAATTATTTTTGAACTATGGTTGCTAAGACCTATGGGGCGATTTTTTCCCGGGTCCTTAGCATATGTTCTTTTGGGATGACAGTAGCTATAGTATAATAATTAAGCCCGTCAAAGGTTGATCGAATTAGTTTGGGTGAGTTGTGTGGTGACTGGTGACGTATGTCGAGACCAGACCACACCTCGTATTTCAGTTCGTGTTGTTTCAATTTAATTCGTTTTAAAAAATCAGCCATAATAATGTAACTTGCTCTCGATTTTTACTGATCAAAGTTTTACAAATTTGACTACAATTTTTACTTATATGTACACAGAATTAGTACTCGTACTAAAGATATATGAAATGAAACAATTTCCGAAACGAATCCAACAATATCATTTACATATTTCTTATCCAAATAAATTTAGTACATATATTAGTGTTGAAAATTGTACATCAAAGATAAAAAATTAGTGATGAAAATTGTGCATCAAAGATAAATTGTTCTTATCTGCTCGGCGATGTCTACGAAACGCTCATAGCACGCTAGTCTCACTCTCACCGCGAAACTTTTTCCGTTCCCCATCCAGCTCGCCCGCCTCCCCGTCCGTAGCAGGCGGCGGCGTGAATTGGGGACACGGGCCCGGCGCGGGCTGGACCTCGGGCGCTGGCGGATTGACCACAGACGGCGGCGGAGGTTCTCCAGGTACCCCTCCCCTCTAGGCTGCTCCTCCTCGCTCGTCTCTCTGTCTTGGGCGGGGGTGGGGAGAACGGCGACCTGCGGAGGCGCTGGATCCGGATGCCCCAATTTATTAGAGCATCACTAATTTGATTGTGAAGTGTGATGTTGCCATTGTAACTGTATGCATGCCCATAGCTGTATAAATAGGAAGACCATTAGTTCATTATCACCTCTCTAAGATGAATCGGTCTACATGTATATCACGGGCAGTCTGTTGTAATCATTTGTCCAATGTTCATCAATTGTAATGCCTAATTCAGATATCTCGTGCTCTCTACTTTCTATCTATCCCCGAGTAACCTTGAACATAACAGATGAGCCTATTTGCTATATCAACGTAGATGTAGACAATTTTGGCATTGAGTAAGAAAAGTACAATTCAAGTGCAGCATGGTGCAGATCTTCAGCTTGTGGTTAGGCTCTTCGGGGTTCATCATGATTTCGCTATATGTCATGATTTCGCTATATGTGTGCTTCGCCACTGCTTGTGTAGTATACAAGTCACCTGCTATTTAGGAATCTAGGCTTGTGTGATTAAAGTTGAACAACTGGCCTTTTTTTAAGTTTGAAGAACCGAACATGGTATTTTAATATTGAGCAAACAAACGGGATAATTAATTAGTTCTATTTCGAAAATAACCATATTTGACCAGATATCTGCAAATGGGCTAGTTCATAGTCCGCAACATAAACATTCTTTACCTTTTATTGCCTCTTGATACTATGTTATGATTCTAGTACTTAACAAGTCTAGTTTCCATTGGGTCTTGTGGGATTTAATTTGCATCAATATTTGAAGAATGAGGCTTTTGATTATCTTGACCTTTTTTATTTTGCAACATGAACGAGAAGTTGTTGAAATAATATGAATGTTTTCAACTTGCAGGGATTTGTCTATTTAAGCCAAATTGGTGCATTGCACAGGGACAAATGGGCATGGGGTTGATAAATGCTAACCCTGTGGTACATGAGAAAAAAGAGAGGATCACCAGAGAGGTACCTGAAAGAACAGATGAAAATGCAGTGGAGCCCATTGACCAGCTAGAAATATTCGATATCCTCTTTTAGTGTTTTCCCTGTGTATGTAGTGTAGCTTCATTTCCTGCTATACCTTTTTGATCTGGATCCTGCTAGCAATTACTTTTGTACTCCTTATAGTATTCTTACATCACATTAGAGATATAAAGGACCCAGAGCACCCATACTCCTTGGAAGAGCTTAATGTGGTAACCGAAGACTCCGTCGAAATCGGTGATGAACCTAGTCATGTCAGGTAAGTTGATTCCCGATGCTACTATTCAGGGTTCTAAATGAGATTAAATCGTGGGGATTCCTTATTGCTTTGGTTTCAGGATTACTTTCACTCCTACAGTGGAGCATTGTAGTATGGCAACTATTATTGGCCTTTGCTTACGTGTGAAGCTCATGCGGAGCCTTCCTCCTCATTACAAGGTATATGGTGCCTGAATATGTTACTGTACCCATGGCATTTGAATAATATGTGTTAGCATTATATACAATTTTGCCAGTACTGGAAATCTGTTCCAGACATTCTGTTTGTGTCGACCACTTAACTTGCTGCTGACATTATGGTACAAGTTTTCCCTTTTGCCTTCAGAATCCAAATACTTCGAAGGCAGGATTGCCCTGAATGTATGTATTACCTTGAAGATTTATGCTAATAATTCAGATATGTTGTAAGTGAAACATTGTTAATGGTTAGCTCATGAAAATATATGGTAGGTAGTCCATAAGTAAATGGAAGACTCATTACCTAGAGTAGATATTTTTTCTGTTCAACGACAGTGTGGGGAACTTGTATCTTTCTGCAATTCTGCTGCTTGCTGCTCATAGTTTCCTCTAATAAAAAGGACAGCATACTAATATCTGATCTGTGTAGGTGGACATAAGGGTGGCACCTGGATCACATGCAACTGAAGCTGCTGGTATGTGTTCTACGACCACATACCTTACCGTCACCACATTCTCTCGCCTGGAACATCTCAGTATATGCTCTCCTCTTCTTTTCCAGTGAACAAGCAACTGAACGACAAAGAACGTGTCGCGGCTGCATTGGAGAACTCAAACCTGCTGGACACGGTCGAGGAGTGCCTGTCACCAACGCTGCTTGGTTGAGACCTGAATTACATCCGTAATTGCGAATGTGTTGATATGTTTCCAGACTAGTGCTGATTAATTTCGTCCCAGATTAATACCTTGGGTAGCGCAAGGCGTGTGCATGAATTTTTGGTGCCTTCGCCTCTCTGTTAAGCATATTGCTGCGCTTCAGCTCTTGTATTTGTAATCTGTAGGTCCTCGGGTGCTGTTTTCCTTTTTTTTTTCATTGTGAAACTGAGTGCCGTTATTTTATTTTTGTATGTTCTGGTTGTATATCGAGAGATGGAGTGGCGATCTGTGCCATCTTTGGAAAGATACTCTTACCTTCCGTCATGCTTACATTATAAGATGCCCCCCCTGGACTGCTTGTGTATTTTGCAGAGACACTGTTCGGCAGCAAGTGTTCTTATCTTTTTTTTTTTGAAAGGGATTACAGCTGCGTATTCAAACAAGAATACAAAGGAAGAACAGAAATACACAGCAGTACGAACCAACAACACCCAGCACAACAGCAGCTTCAGGGATCGCCGTTGAACCTCCGCGTCGCTTGAACAGAACCGTCATCGCCGAACACCGCCGGAGAAGAAGGCGCCAGGCCGCCGCGAACCCTGGGAAGGGAAACACCCCACTCATGTAGACGACCGCATGTGCCGTCCGCCGCAAGCGACGGAGCTGAAGAACGCTTAACGCGCACGGCCATGGCGCCTCCTCCCCGCAGCCATCCCTCTTCCATCGAGCCCTGCACTGAGCACCACCGCGGCTCGCCGGAGTCCCCGCTGCTAGCACATCTTGCACACACCTTCTCCCTCGCAACCTCGGCCCGCCAGAGAAGGAGGAAGAAGATACCAGGTCGAAGCAGAGCACGCCGCCAGAAGAGCTCCTCCCCAAGCCACCACGGCCGGCAGAAGAGACCTGAGCACCGCACCAAAAGCCAGCGGAGACCACCAGAATCCCAGAACATCTTCTCCTGTACAGGCGACGAAGGCAGCTAGCCCGAAGCACCAGCTCCCCGCACCGCCGCAGCACCCCCAGCACCTCCTCGATGTGGCCAGGAAGATCCACACCAAGACGAAGAAGAGGGCGAGGGACCAAAGCTCCACAAGATGGCCATCGCCTCCGCCAAGACGGCCATCCTCCGAGCACCAAAACTCACCAGATCCAAAGATCCGAGAGGATACCACGCCGTCCACCCGCCGTCGCCGGCCAGGGAGAGGAAGAACGACCACCTTATTCCACCACGGCAGCGACGAACCCCCCTCTGGATCGACGCTGCGGGAACCTAAAACTACCCTAACTACACGCCAGACGACGAGAAACGGGTTCCCGACCTCCTCCGGCCGCCGAAGCGAGAGGAGGAGGCCAAGATCCACGCCCTCGCCGCCGGCGAAAGGGGAACTGGGCTGCCTCTCCCTTTTCGCCTCTGCGGGAACTGTAGAGGGAGGAGAAAGAGAGCAAGTGTTCTTATCTGTTTGTACCCTGCTGGTGATCATCCAAACATACTAATCCTGTATGCAAGTTAACTTGCTTTCTCTTTTGTGATTATAAGCTCCGTTTTCGCTAGCTATTGATCGTGTTAAAACGAAAACTTTGACCTACTCACTGACACGCCCACTTAGACACTAGTATAAACTAGCTAGAGGCAGATCTGACATAAGTTTCAAGGAAACCGCCACCAGAGACATGTTTCCCGTGCACACACTGACACACCAGACCGCACTACACACTACACCTCGTTCCTCTCTGGCTCTCTCTCTCCGACGTTCCAGTTCGCATCGCAGCAGCAGACCAAAAACCCTAGTTACCCATTCCCCAATCCCCTCCGCCATACCAGATTCCTCCGGCGCAGGTCGCCGGAATAGAGGAGGAGGAGGAGGCGGTAGCGGCGACGTCAATGCGCGCTCCAAAGAGGCGTAGATCCGTGGGGGCCGACGCCCAGCTTGTGCCACCGGTGGGCGGCGGCGGCGTAGAGCAGGGAAGCCTCGACGACTTGGACTTCATCAGCCGCCTACCCGACGAGGTGCTCGGCACCGTCGTCTCCCTCCTCCCCACCAAGGTCGGCGCCCGCACGCAGGTGCTCTCCCGCCGGTGGCTCCCCCTCTGGCGCTCCCCCATGGCGCCGCTCAACCTTGCGGTGAATAGTAACCTCTCCGACGACAACACGCTCGCCGCTGCGGTCTCCAAGATCCTCTCCGACCATCCCGGCCCAACCCGCCGGTTTTCGCTCAGGCTCATCAGCCTCGACCGTTTCCGGGTCAAGGTCGCCCGCTGGTTCCGCTCTGAGACGCTCACCGGCCTTGAGGAGCTCCAGGTCACCAACTGGCAGAAGACATGCTACCCGCTGCCACCATGGACGCTGACCCGCTTCGCGCCGACACTCCGCCTGCTCAAGCTCAGCAGCTGCAGATTCTCCGACGGGATGGTGCTGCCGAGTTTTCCCCACCTCAAGCAGCTCATCCTGGGCGACGTCGGCATCTCAGACGACTCTCTCCGATGCATGATCTCCGGCTGCGCTGCTTTGGAAAACCTTTCGCTGCGAAGGGTGAGATTTGGTCGCCTTTGCATTAGTTCCCAGACCCTTAGGAGCATCAACCTCTGGGCACATCGCTCAAAAGGAGGTGAGCTTGTCATTGAGGACGCCCCTTGCCTAGAGAGGTTGCTACCGGATTTTCCAGATGACGGTCCGGCCACCATCCGGGTGATCCGGGCTCCTAAGCTCCAGATATTGGGGTTTTTGTCTCAAGGCATATCCACATTCCACCTTGGAACCACCGTTTTTCAGGTAGCAGCAACGATAATTGCACATTCAGCGTTCTGATATGCAGGCTATTGCTCTTAACTGCACTATTTTTGTTTTTCTCCAGAAAATGATTGCGGTCAGCTTGACAACCAAAATGCGCACAATGAAGATTTTGGCTCTCAACTCTACTGGCGCTAATCTGTATGCAGTTGTTGACTTCCTGAAGTGCTTCCCTTTCCTAGAGAAGCTCTATGTCTTTGCAAGGTTCAAGAAAGCGGAACTAAGCGTACGCTTAAGCGCGCTTAAGCGCTGAGCGATGGAAAAACGCTTCGCTTTGGCCCTAAGCGGCTACTTAAGCGCTGGAAGGCCCAATTGCGTAATAATGGCGTAAGAGACTCGTGCTAATGGTCTCTTTGCTGCTACAGAGATGCCCCAGTAGCCCCTTCCCTGCCCCCACCACCTCTCCTTCCCCGGAGCAAGCACCACTCCTCAATTTCTGTACTCCTAGATACCCAGAATTCTGTGCCGTTGAAATTATGGCTTGCAATTCTGCTGCATCATTCATATATTCACATATATTCTGCTGTATCATTCATATTTTACATGCAAACTGTGTTGAATGCTTGGAAACAGGCAAAGTTCTGCCATTTTTTTAAAACGCTTAAGCGACGCTTAAGCTCGCTTAAGCGCAAAAAACTCTAAGCGAGAGCTTGTCGCTACGCTTACGCTTTACGCTTTTTTGAACCTTGTGTCTTTGTGAGTATTCATATTTGTTGCTCTAAATGTCAAAATCAGCATTGGGTCAGACTTATCATCCGGTGAACAAGTACTTTAACTCTGCCTTTATATCACCCTTTTTTTCTTTCTACAGTTGGAGTCCCGCCCAAGAAAGGATATCAATATTTTGTTGAAGTATGATCCACTTGATCCAATTGAATGTTTGGAACTCCATCTACAAAGAGTGGTGTTGAAAAATTATGAAGGTCACAGGAGGTCATTTGTTGACTTTGCCAACTTCCTTATTTTGAATGCGAAAGTGCTAAAGGAAATGGAGATTGGAGTTCTTAATGTTGAAAGAGACCAAGGGATGTGTTATCAACGTAGTCAACTTCAACTGGAAAATAGAGCTTCTCGAGATGCACAAATAGAACTTCGAAGTGATAGATATGCCATCCCCGCAAACCATGCGTTTATGCATGATTTGTCAATACCCGACCCCTTTGAATTTAAAGCCCCTTAGGTCATTGCATGGATGCTTAAGTGTGTCAGATAGCCCTTTCTGAAGATTGCTTCACCCTCTGTCTAAAGCAAAAAATGTGACTGCCCCTGTTTGCCATCATATGTTATCTCACTCTTGTGGTGCTCTGCAAAATGATCTATGTCATCCAGCCATTGGCAAATGTGTTATGTTTAGTAGGTACTGGTTGTTTCTCTCCTGCTTGGTATCGTATTGTAAATTGGTAGCTGGTGGTAGCTAATCTATATGTGTATCTACGACATGCTCTGGTGAGAAAACATAACCTATTGTTCTAATCTAAAATCCTGTAATATAAGGTTTATTTGTCTCCATGCAATTCATTGCATCTTTGTCAGCAAGTCATTTTAAAATCACTATTCAACTTGCCAACAGACAAGCATACTATTTGGTTGCTAGTTTAGCCAATAATGTATGTTTGGTCTACCAAGGCCATTCCTTTAGCACCTTTTGAATTTGTTGACTTGCATCTATTATTGCTTAGTTTACTCTTGTAAAATAGTATGTAGAGCTTAAAATAGTAAATTTTCAGCACTGTTTTTAATAATTTCATGCCCCCTTCTGTCATAAATTGTAAAAATGGAAAATTCTTAACTTGATTAATCAGTTTTTCATCTTTACATGGCTCGAATACCATAAGAGCAATTAAGATATTTGTAGTTCAAAAATGGCTAAAGAACCAGTTTCATGGCAATAAGTTGATCTCCAAAAAATATTTATAGATGTGAAATTTCCATTCTAAGATTAGTTTCTACGGATGGTTGGTTAAAATTGCTTTATGTTATATTCGGTCATTTGCTCTACTTGGATATTTGAAGCACAAACACCTTGCTTATTTTCTCTGATGAAGAACTATTCCGGCTCATAATATTGCAAGAGATCTGTTTTTCTGTAACCTTCTAGCAAATGGTTCGTTGGTTAAAACTTTTTTGTGTTATATATATTTGGCCACTTGCTCCTCTCGGATATTTTAAGCACAAAAATCGTGATCATTTTGTCGGTTGAAGGACTATACTAACTCATAATGTGGTGAATCGAGTGGTCCTTCAGTGATTCGATAGGTACAGTGGATAGTTGATGAATCCAGGTGCTGCTGCTTTGGACAATCTGATACGAGTATGTATATAGGACTGTTTAGTTCTGATAGAGAATCTGTTTGCTCGCAATAGCTGCTAACTGACACTGCATGCCTGGTAACGGCATGTGGTCTTATTATCAGGGATCAGGAACTTTCATACTCTGGCGAAACTTTCTAGGATTATACAGATGCAGAATTGATGCTCTGCTGAATTGCTTTGGTTGTATATTTCTCCCCTCGCTTCTCTCGAATATTTGAAACAGACGCCCCTGCTTATTTTGTCAGCTAGAGAACTATTTACTGTCTCGGAAATTGGTAGCAAAATGCTTTATCTGTCTCAACTTAATTGGTATAAAAGGAGTTGCAGATCGGAAGGTCCGCAAGGGTGCGTATGCAGTGCTCGTCACCAACATGAATGAGATGAGCTTCTGGAGCCATACATGTCTCACAACAAAGAATGTCAACTTTCCTTGGGAGACGAGTATCCATGGACAGCCCTGAAGCGGTTCATGGTGTTGTGCCTTTTTTTACCCTGCTTGCAGTTTTTTTGTCAGACGTTCAGGGGTGGCGACTTAGACAGCAGCAAGGCTACAATTTACATCAACACAGGAGCATACATCCTTGGTGCTTCGGGCTTGGCCTCGACGCCTACATGAGTACATGGATACAGAAGCAGTAGCCCTAAATGTTGATAGTTGAGTTTGCCACCTAAATTAGGTCATCCGGAAGCGTCCAAAGATCTAGACCAATATGGTATGTGCAACGTGCAAGGCTCAAGCACGCAATCCGATTTAATCATCCCCGTTCAGCTTCCCTTGTGATCACAGGGAGTTGCGTTGAGTGTCGTCCCCGTTCAGCTGTTCTTCATCTTGTTGCTAACGAAAGAGCAGACGAACCTCATTATCTGATCAAGAGGGGTTCGTGCTGCATTGTGGGGAAAAAAAAACACAAATAAATCCTACGGGCCAGCGGCAACGGCCCATGCAGATGTCTCGTCAAGTCGCGAAAGAGTATGCCGGGTCCAGGACGCATCGTGCCGACGCTCAAACTATGGCGATTGCTCCTAGAGGCGACCAAGAAGCCAAGCCAAAACCCTCGTGCGCGCGACCACTGCCGGCCATGAAGGACGCGACGGCGTCCACCACCACCGCCGAGGAGCACGACTCCAAGAAGCCTAGACCCGACCTACCCGATCACCAACAAGCACCGCCTGGGAGCGGCAACGGTGGCGGCGACGAGGTCGACCTCGACCTTATCAGCCTCCTCCCCGACGCGATCCTCGGCACCGTCATCTCTCTCCTGCCCACCGAGGATGGCGCCCGCACGCAGACCCTCTCCCGCCGATGGCTCCCCCTCTGGCGCTCTCCCATGGCGCCGCTCAACCTCGTGGCCGATAATTTCCTCTTGAATTCTCAATCGCGCGCTGTGGTGGTCTCCAAGATTCTCTCGGACCATCCTGGACAGGCCCGCCGCTTCTATATCCGCCTCACCGGATTATGGGACACCGTGGACGAGGCCAGCGGCTGGTTCTGCTCCGATTCCCTCGTCGGCCTCGAGGAGCTCCAGGTCAGCAACATGCGGAGGTTCCGGTACTTCCTGCCGCCACACGCTTTGATCCGCTTCGCGCCGACGCTCCGCGTGCTTGATCTAGGAAGCATAATATTCCCCGGCCTGGTCGCGCCGCTGA
Source organism: Poa pratensis (assembly GCA_947311845.1). NCBI lineage: Eukaryota > Viridiplantae > Streptophyta > Magnoliopsida > Poales > Poaceae > Poa > Poa pratensis. Next base: position 51,556,519 of record CAMZMU010000059.1, read on the forward strand.
GTTTTCCGCGTCTCAAGGAGATCATCCTATTCAACGTGGACATCTCGGAGGACTCTCTCCAAAGCATGATCTCTGGCTGCACTGTTCTGGAGAGCCTTTCGTTGCAAAGGTCAGTGGGATTTGGTCGCCTCTGCATCAGCTCCCCCACTATTAAAAGCATCAGCTTCTCTACAGTTCACTTTGAAGGTGTCATCACATTAGAGGAGCTGGTTATTGAGAACGCCCCTTTCCTGGAAAGGTTGATACCAATTTGGCCACACTCCAACTCCGGTCCGGCAAACATCCGTGTGATCCGGGCTCCTAAACTAAAGATATTGGGTTTTTTGTCTAGAAGAATATCCACACTACAGTTTGGAACAACAGTTTTTCAGGTAACAGCTAGGACAAACTGCCCACTATTCTGATATGGAAGCTATTGTTCTAACACTGGCCTGTTTTGTTTTTCTCCAGGAAATGATTGCGGTCAGCTTGACAACCAAAATGCACACAATGAAGATTTTGGCTCTCAACTTTACTGGCTCTAATTTGGATGCAGTTATTGACTTCCTCAAGTGCTTCCCTTGCTTAGAGAAGATCTATGTCATAGTGAGTATTTATATTTGTTGCTTTAAATCATCATTGGGTTAGACAATGCCTAAGTGTTTTGCAACTGAATTTATTTTACTTGTTTTCTGTCCCCAGTTGCATCACGGAAAAAATACGAATAATGTGCGGAAGTATGACCAACGATCCAATAGAATGCCTTGAACTCATCTAAAAAAAGTGGTGCTTATGAATTACGATGGTAACAAGAGGCCATTTATTGACTTTGCCAAGTTCTTCATTTTGAATGCTAAAGTGTTGAAGCAAATAGAAATTGGAATTCTTAATAGGGAGGGCGACAAATGGATGATTGATCAGCGAAGGCAGCTTCAGGTGGAGAATAGAGCTTCTCAAAATGCAGAAATTGCACTAAGAAGTAATCTATATGCCACTCCCACAAACCCTAGGAATACCTTTGTTGGGAATAGATCCTTTTATGGATGCTCAGGTGTATTAGATAGTCTTTGTGAACATTGCTTCGCCTTTATCCAAAGAAAAAAAGTGACTGGCCCGTTTGCCCTTGTGATGCTATCCAAAATGATCTACTTCATTCAGCCATGGAGTGCTTTGGTACCAACTCTGTAGCAAATGACCATTGCAGACGTGGTACCTAAATCCCGAGACTCAACTCGAAACTTGCGAATGTAAAACACAAATGAATGTTACTAGTTGATACGTGTTATGCTTAGTCGGCAATGGTTGTTTCTCTCCTACTTGGTATCGCATTGCAAACTGATAGTACCCGAAGGCAGCTAACTGTATCTGCAACTTTCTCTAATGAGGAAACACAACCTCATGTTTTATCTAAAATTTTGTAGTATAATTTTTTTCTCCACATGCAATTCATTACAATTTTGTCAGCAAGTCACTAAGAACAATATTTTAATTTGATGTCTGATAAGCATAATATTTGGTTCTTGCTAGTTTGGCCAAGAATATATGTTTGCTGTAGAACGGCCATTCCTTCCACACATTTGGACATACACTTATCACAAAGTTTACTCTCATTAGAGGTATGTAGAGTTTAATTTCTTATTCATTTAGGTGACACCCAAAGTAAGAAAAATTCAGCACTATTTTTTACAATTGCATGATCTCTTCCGTCATAGTCTGTGAAACTGGACAAGGAGGCACTTGATTTATCAGTTTGTTATCCTTAAACTGATCGAATAGCATAAGAGCAATTAAGATGTTTGTTCTTCAAGATGGCTAGAGAACTAATTTAAATGATCCGTAGGAAATGTTTTATTACTCTGTGTTGATCTCCAAAAATAAATCTATCTGTAGCTCTAAATTTCTATGGTTAGATTAGATTCTATGAATGCTTAGTCATCACTTTGATTATCCAAATTTCATGTCATTTGTCCATCTCGGTTACGGTACTGTCGATAGTCGATGGATCCAGGTGCTGATACTTTGGATAATCTGATAGAGTATCTGCGTTACTGATGACTCACTATCATTTCTTTGCTTGCGCTAACGTGACATGAAATTTACTACTGTCTTTCTGTACTGTAAATCTGTAACCCCGTAACCGAGATGGAGAAATGAGGAGGAGGAAGGCAAATCAGTGAAGCACAACTTGTAGCCTAGGAATGGTGCTGTGCTAATAGCTGTGTGCCCGAGGACTTGTCCCTCGATCCTGCAGACATATGCACAGCAAATCTCCGTCCGTCTCGATCAAGGCTGCAATTTACATCACGTAGGAGCTTACATATATAGCACTATGTGCCTGTCATCAACTATAGAGATTGTTGGTACTGGTGGCTGTGGCTGGTTCATGGCCTCGTTGGCCTGGAGGCCTAACTTGGACGCCAAGAGCTAGCAGCTGCCCTCTTTCTCAACTTGAGCTGGACACCAGGTCGAGATTACAATCACTGATCCCCGAAGCGTTAATACAAGGTTCAAGCAAACAATTCGATATAATCATCCGCCGATCATTATCCTATTTTCCTTTTACATGCCTTGGAGTTGCGAGCACGGGGAGTTGCGTGGAATGTCGTCGTCGTCGTTCAGCTGTTCGTGTATCAATGTCAGATCGCGAGAGTGCTTGCTGTAATACAAAACGGCCGATAGCTCGTTCGCGGAGGAGTGGGCCGGCCGGGAAAAACCGCCATCCGTCTCTCTCTCTCGACGTTACCTACAACTCCACGGGAAGCCAAAACCCGTGCGCGCCGACCGCCGACCGTCGCAGAGATGCATGTTTCCAAGATGCGCAGAGCCGTACGATCTGACGAAGAACAAGCACCGCCCGGCGGCGATGACGACGTCGATCTCATCGGCCGCCTCTCCGACGCGATCCTCGGCACCGTCATCTCTCTCCTCCCTACCAAGACGCACGCAGGCGCTCTCCCGCCGGTGGCTCCCCCCTCTGGAGGTCCCACATGGCCGCCGGTGACATCTGCACAGCAAATCTCCGTCCGTCTCGAGCAAGGCCGCAATTTACATCGACGGAGGAGCTTGCATTATATAGCACTATGTGCCTGTCATCAACTATATAGAGATTCTTGGTACTGGTGGCTGTGGCTGGTTCATGGCCTCGTTGGCCTGGAGGCCTAACTTGGACGCCAAGAGCTAGCAGCTGCCCTCTTTCTCAACTTGATTTGGCCACCAGGTCGAGATTTACAATCACTGATCCCCGAAGCGTTAATACAAGGTTCAAGCAAACAATTCGATATAATCGTCCACCGATATTATCCTATTTTTCTTTTATTACATGACCCATATCCTATCCTTGGAGTTGCGACCACGGGGAATTGCGTGGAGTGTCGTCGTCGTCGTTCAGTTTTTTTTTTTTTTTGAGAGAATCTGTCGTCGTTCAGCTGTTCGTGTATCAATGTCAGATCGCGAGAGTGCGTGCTGTACTGCTGTAACACAAAAACGGCCGATACCTCGTTCGCGGAGGAGTTGGCCGGGCCGGGCCGAATCATGCCACCGCTCGCGAGCAGTACACACGCCATCCGTTCGCCTCAGAAGAAAAAAACGCCATCCGTCTCTCTCGACGTTCCCTACCACTCCATGGGACGCCAAAACCCTCGTGCGCGCCGACCGCCGACCGTCGCAGAGATGCATGTGTCCAAGATGCGCATAGCCGTACGATCTGAAGAATAACAAGCACCGCCTGGCGGTGATGACGACTTCGATCTCATCGGCCGCCTCCCCGACGCGATCCTCGGCACCGTCATCTCTCTCCTCCCTACCAAGGACGGCGCGCGCACGCAGGCGCTCTCCCGCCGGTGGCTCCCCCTCTGGAGGTCCCACATGGCGCCGCTCAACCTCGTGGCCGATAATAACCTCTCGGACTACCAATCGCGCGTCAAGGTGGTCTCCAAGATCCTCTCGGACCATCCCGGCCCAGCCCGCCGCTTCTCGGTCCACATCTTCTTCTTGCGCGACATCCTGGCCGAGGTCGACGGCTGGTTCTGCTCGGAGTCCCTCGCCGTCCTCGAGGAGTTTCAGATCTCCAACCTGTTGCGGATGAACCGCTACACGCTGCCGCCGCATGCGCTGACCCGCTTCGCTGGAACACTCCGTGTGCTCAGGCTCGCCGGCTGCCAATTCCAGAACCTAGCCGTGCCGCTGAATTTCCGTACCTCAAGCAGCTCATCATGTACGACATCGTCATCTCAGAGAGCTCTCTCCAAAGCATGATCTCGGCTGCACCGTTTTGGAAAGCGTTTCCTTCCATAGAATGAGATTTGGTCGCCTTTGCATCAGCTCCCCAACTCTTAGGAGCATCAGCTTCTATGCACTTCCTTTCGAAGGTGTCATCACCTCCTCCCAACAACTGGTCATCGAAGACGCCCCTTGCCTGGAAAGATTGTTACGCATTTTCCCTAACGAGGGTCCGACGACCATCCGAGTGATCCGAGCTCCTAAACTACAAATATTGGGTTTCTTATCTACAGGCATATCTGCACTCCACCTTGGAACCACGGTTTTTAAGGTAGCATCAAAGATTGCACATTCAGCATTTTGATCACAGGCTATTGTTCTCATTCCCACTTTAATTTTTATTTTGCCAGAAAATGAGTGCAGTCAGGTTGACAACCAAAATGTACACAATGAAAATTTTGGCTCTCTACTGTAGTGGCGATAATCTAGATGCAGTTGTTGACTTCCTCAAGTGCTTCGTTTGCTTAGAGAAGCTATATGTCATTGTGAGTATTAATATTTGTTTTTTAATGCTTAAATCCCATTGGTCTGACCTATGATCTAGTGAACAAGTATTTTGACACTACCTTTATATCGTTTTTTCTTCTATCTCCAGTTGCAACCAGGAGAAGATAGGAATAATTTGTTGAAGTATGATCCAATTGAATGCTTGGAACTCTCTCTACAGAATGTGGTGCTGAGGAATTACCATGGCGATAGGAGGTCATTTATTGACTTTGCCAAGTTCTTTATTTTGAATGCACGAGTGCTAAAGAAAATGGAAATCGAAGTTCCTTACAAGGAAAGTGACGAATGGATGCGTTATCTACGTATGCAGCTTCAAGTGGAGAATAGAGCTTCTCGAGGTGCAGAAATTGAACTAAGAAGTGACAGATATGCCAGACTCACAAACCTTGACCATACCCATGACTTATCAATAGCTGACCCCTTTGAAAATTCCTTGCCTGGGATACAAATAGATTTTTAGATAGCCTTAAGTTTGATTCGCCGTATTTCCAAAGCAAACAAAATGGCGTTTGACAAAATGAGCTACTTCATTCAACAATGGAGTGCTTTGTTGCCAAATGTGGAGCAAACCGTCGAAAATTGTCTTTATGTCTTATATTTTATTGGTGCTGGTCACTTCTTGCCTTCTTGGTATTCTCTAACGAGACAACATATCATGGTGTTCTTATCTAAAATCCTGCGTTATAAAGTTTATTTCTCCCTGGATGTGGTGTCGCCCTCTGGGGTTGTACATAAAACTCGTATTTCTATCAATGCATCGAAACGCAAAGCTTTTTATGTTTTCACGATTTATTTCTCTGTGTGCAGTTTAGATTGCTTCCTTTCACACATTTGAAACATTTTTACTTGGCGTGAGATACATATGTTTTTTACTAGTTTAGCCAAGAATGTAGTGTTTTGTCTACAACAGCCATTCCTTTCACACATTTGACGCTGCCGGCCGGCCGGCGGGTTGCTGGCTCTCACCTCTCACAGCTTACTCCAATTCTTGGCTAAACTAGTAAAAAACATATGTATCTCACACATATGCAGTTTAGGTGCGGGAGAGATAGCTCACACCAATTTTTAGATTGCTTCCTGTACGTTAGATATGAATCGAACGATCATGGATGAAAGATGGCAGGCACACCATCATCACCAACTGTGGTTTTTATAGGAGTGGAGAAAATGTAAACCTCTGGGTAAAAAATAAGGTTAAGGGGAAAAGGTGAGGCTCTCGCGACCATGGGGACGACGGGGAACGGCACGCCGCCGCCGCCCTGATCTCCCTCTGCCGGCCACCTCTGCCTCCCGCGCGACAAGATCCGCCCCCCCTGCGGCGTCCTCTCTCCGTCCATCTCGGCATCCGGCGCTCCCGTCGCGAGGGTCGCTGCGGCCCCTTTGTTCCGTGACCTCCGCAAGCTCCGCCGCAGGCTCGAGTTCGGCCACCTCCAGCAGCCGCTAGGCTGGCTCTTCCTCAGCTCCGTCCTCTCCGCAAGTGAAGCTGGCGTGGGAGATGAGCTCCGCCGACCTCGCGCCGTCTCTCGCGTCCTCGCCGGCCACGGCCCCGTCGTCCGCCGCGCCACCGCCCTCTGCCACCGGGCTGCCTGCTGCCGGTACTCCGCCAGCCCTGTCCGCTGATCGCTCCGGCATGGATGGGGAGCTCCGGTCCGGGCCGCTGCAGCCTGAGCTGGCCCCCTCCGCTACGCCGCGGCCTCCTTTGTGGGCTTCTGCTGATGGAGACGATGACGAAGATGAAGAGCTGGTCCCCCAATCGCCGCCGGCTGCCGCCAAGACCTACGCTGGTGCTGATGTCGAAGAGAAAAAGGGCAATGTGGTGGAGATGGCCCAGCGGACGTTGTTGGCGGCCTCCACCCACCATCGGCCTCTGCCGGCGGCCGCCGCTGCGGCACCGTCGGCCGCTGTTTCCTTGCGTCCTCATCAGACTCCCCCGCCACCGCCCGCCGTCGTCCCGGCCGGCTTCACCCCCCGCGTGGTCCTGCTCCCACAGGATCCTCCGCGCCCCCCGCTCCGTTCTGTGGTCATTGGCGACCTGAGCTCCTTGCTCGACGGGTCGGAAGCGCAGCTTGAGGAGGGGCCCCTGCTCCTGCCTCAAATGGATCCGTCGGAGATGGAAGTGCCTGCACTGGCCGAGCTCAAGCCACAGGAGCTGGGAATGCCGACGTCGCTTGCGCCGGAGGTGGAAGGCGATGAGCTTGCCTGGCAGGAGGTTCGCAACAAGCGGCGCCCGCTGCAGAGCCAGGCGCCCCCCTCTCCTCCTCGCACCAGTGAAGACCGCGCCATGGCTTTCAGGCGACAGGTTCATGGCCGATGTTTCCGCTGCCTGGCGCCCGACCATCGCGTGGCGGGCTGCCACGGTGACATCCGCTGCCTTGCCTGCGACTGCTCCGGCCATCGGGAGCGTGACTGCCCGCAGCGCCAGAAGCCCACCCAAGCGCCCCTCCGCTCCAAGTCGCCGGCTTCCAGTCCATGCCATCCTTTGGACCGCTCATGGGCATCTGTTGTCGCGCCCCCTCCCATGCCTGGGGATCGGGGCCCCCCAGCTCGTGCGCAACCATTGGCAAGCTCGTCTGCTCCCCCTGAAGTGTTGATGGGATCCCTTGTCGAGGAGCAAGCGGCGTTGATGCGGGCAGAGGCGCAAGGCTTTGTTGCGTCTCAGCTCCAGGAGATGGTCGCGTCTCAGGTCGCGATGACGAAGGCTGTGCAGGGTTTGATGGGGCGGATTGCGAGTTGTTTGGAGCGGGCCGAGGTCGCTCTAGAGAGGCTCTCGTTGGGGTCCGCTGTGGTTCCGTTGTCTCCTGCACCGCCTCCGCTTGCTGGGATCAGCGTTGGCTACACGGACGGTGACTTGCAGCTCTTTGGTCCCTTCTCTCCTAGGGACGCGACCATTTCGGCGACGAAGGTTGCTTTGGAGCACGCCTTTACGGTGGTTGAGACCACGCCGGACGTGTTGGAGTCTACCGGGCCTGGGGTATTGGAGGAGCTGGTACCAAACCATGAGGAGCGGAACATGAGGGAGTTGGTTCAGATTGTTGATGCAGATCCACTGATGGGGGCCTCGCCGGGTCCGGTTGGGGTGCTCTTCCAGGAGCGCTCCGTCCTGCTGACCGATCAGGGTGAGCGAGAGGACACCGTCGCGCCGGTTCAGACAGGCTCTGGACAGCTAGACTTGTCGGGCTTCATCGCCGGGATCTCGACGCCGCTCAGGACCTCCGTTCTAGGCACGCCGGCCACGACATTGGTCCACGAGAAGGAGGTAGAGGCGTCGTCGGTGCGGAGGAGCATCAGGTTCGCCGAGCTGCACCCTAAGGGTGCCAACATGGAGCAGCTAGCCAAGGAGGCTATGGCGCGCCGTCTCGGGTCGCTGCCTGAGGTGGCCACCCTTTCGGAGCGCCGCCGACAGGAGTTTTTCACCCTCTTAGATGGTCCCATTTCGGACCACGCAGCGGCAGCCATCGACGACCTTGTCCTTTCCATGAAGAAGCCTAAGAAGAAGAAGACGTCAGAAACCGGGGAGCGGCAGATGTCACCGGAGGTGGCTTAGATGCAGAACTCTCTGATGCCTGGGCACTCCTCAACATGGGGGAAGGAGAGGAACCGAAGGACCTTCCACAGTGCGGCGATCTCGCCTACGGAGGTGGCGGATTTGGCGCGGGAGGAGTTGGCGCTGCGGGCTTTTGCCCACACGCAGGATCCTGGAGACTAGCTTTTTTTTTAGTTTGTAAGGGATTTTTCCCTTTTTCAAAATTCTGTACATAAATCTCTATTCTATCTAATCGGATGGCGGATACGACCGCTTTAACCTCAAAAAAAAAATAAGGTTAATTCGATATATATATATATATGTGGATGCAAATTTAAAAAAATCTTAATTGGTGTGAGCTATTTGCTTCCTAAGTCTATTTGCCAGCCTCCTATTCTGTTTGGTTGCTTGAGCAGAACAGACAGTAGATGTGTCTTAACTTGCTGCTGGTGCTGGGAGAGCTTGGGCTGTATAACATCCCTGATTTTTATTTAACTCTCGTGTTGTAGCAAAATCTGTTGTAATTTACTTATGATCTAAACTAAACCGAATTGATCTATGTATCTTAGCACCTTATGATTCCTGTAATATCTCCGAGTTTGATCTGAGTGGTTCTGCGTATAGGTTCTGGTTGGCATGTATAGGTTCAACGCTGATTGATTTGGGTGTCTTATTGGTCAAGCCATGTATCGGACACTGCTTGCTTGTTGGAAAAAGGTTGAGTTTGTCACTTGTGACTGGAGTGCAGAAAGTCTGAAACTGTACTGGTGGTTTGCATTCAGAGTTGGAATTCCACCATGACAACGAAGGCGAGCACAACCATCACTCAGCCACTGACTGAACATGCTATTTCTGTACACTGCTTTGCCAATTTTCGTATGAACTAGCACGGTATATAGATGGAGATGATTTGATTCCCGTGTCATTTGGTAGCTATTTGCCGGAAATGCGGCGTTGATAATAGCAGCAGCAAACAATTTGATTTCCTCCCCTATAGATTGAGGAAGGCATGGCAAAACTGAGTGTGATAAAAAATAAAGAAAAAATCGGAGTCATGAATGTGTAAAAATTATAAGAGCACTTTGAGTGTTTATGCAAAAATCGGAGTGTGGCAAATATTCTCTATCAGAGCTAATGTAGACTGAATTGCTTAATGGTGCTTGCGTGCTTGGTAAATGTCAGTAATGTAGACGGTATCACCTGTTTGCTTGCTTGTTACTCCCTCCGTATCAAAATATAAGATTTTATACAGTACCAACTATGTCTAGATACATGTGTAGTAAGTAGGTATTCAGCGTAAGCTCTTCTTTTTCTGTTCTTGCCACATCATGCTTGCCACGGCAATATATCGAAACTACTTCGCATCCCACGTTTTTTTTTCTGGTTCCCGTACGACGCCGCCATATATCCATCGAACGAGGAGGACTCTGTGATGCCAACGAAGGGCCTTCGGTTTGTCTCGGATGGAAATCAAATTGTGAGCCTTTATACTACTGATTGTTGCCGCTGACACTAGTTGTCCAACTGACACAATGAGCACGACACATGCTTATTCTGTCAATGTTTAATGTCACATATATCCGGGAGAGGTGAGTAGCCACATATACAATCGAAGCAATTTAACCGAGCATCGATGGCTGGATCCGTACAATCCTAGAAAGTTTCGCCAGCACACTAAAGTTTCAGAGCTTCAGGTAGACTGAAACACATAGTAGTACAACAATTTCTCTGTAAGTCATGTAACCGAACTCTTTTCTACCTTAATATAAAAGACACGCAAGTTCTTGAAAATCAAAATTACAATCATTTTAGTTGCACTTATGGTACTCAAGCCATGTGCAGCCTTTTCCATTTTCACAATGTATGACAGAATAAGATCATGAACCCGTTAAACCACTACTTAAAAAGTATAATTTCGGTGCCACTTAAACGAATAAGAAAAAAAATCTAAACTCTACAAACTATTCTATGAGAGTAAACTAAGTAATGATAAAGGTAAGGAAAAATGTTTCAAATGTGTGAAAGGAATGGCTGTTGTAGACAAAACACTACATTCTTGGCTAAACTAGTAAAAAACATATGTATCTCACGCCAATTAAGCTTATCTCTCCCGCACCTAAAAATTGGGGATAAGCTGTGAGAGGTGAGAGCCAGCAACCCGCCGGCCGGTAGCGTCGTAGGCTCATAGCCGGTACGACGCGGTGGCCGTCGCCGGTGCAGTCCGACCCCGGAGCCTGATCTCAGACTTGGAGTTCTTAGTGGTAAAAATTAGGAAAAAACTAGGTCTCTGGCAACCGGTGTCGTCGGGTGGTAGGAAGATTTTAATTGATTCTTGCCTTAGCAATATTGTGACTTACATCATGGGTTTTTATCTCCTGCCGGAAGGGATCCACTATGACGCGGATATGGCAAGGGCTGGGTTCTTCTGGGAATATAAAGGAAATAAACACAAGTACCATATGGTTCGCTGGGACCATTTGTGCAAACCTAAAGAGTTTGGTGGGCTGGGTTTTGCAGAAAGCAGAGCGAGGAATGTGTCGCTTTTAGCTAAGTGGATTATTAAGTTGGAGAGGGGTGATCAGGATTTGAGTTGTCAGATCCTGAGAAAGAAATACTTGGGAGAAGGTAGCTTCTTCAAGTCGGATGCAGCAGGGGGTTCTCAGTTCTGGAAGGGTTTGCATAGTGTTAAGAATTGGGTCTCGCGGGGTATTGCTTACAAAGTTGGAGATGGAAAGAAAACGAGATTTTGGAAAGATGTGTGGCTTGGTGAGGTGCCTTTGTGCTATCGGTATCCGAGACTGTTTGAGATCTGTGATGATAGGGAAATTACAGTCAGCTGTGTGGTCCAACGAGATGGGGTTCATTTGGTTTTCCGTAGATCCTTTGGGGATAGGGAAATCATGGAGTGGGAAGGGATCCTGGGTGAGCTGGGAGAGGTTCGCCTCAATTCGGAGGTGGATGTGGGCTATTGGAACCTGACTGAAAAGAAAATTTATACTACAAAATCCATGTATAACATGATTCTCGACCCAGGTGTTCGAGACACTCGTATTATGGAGCTGTGGAAATCTGCCATGCCGCTGAAGGTTAAATTTTTTGTATGGATATGTGTCAGAGGAAGGATTCAGGTTACGGTTGATTTGAAGGCCAAAGGGTGGCCGGGTAGCGTTGGGTGTAGTCTGTGTGGAGAGCCGGAGATGGTGGAACATTTGATTTTTAACTGTCCGGTATCTCATTTTAGTTGGTGGTGTTTTCGAGAGGCGTTGGGATGGGATCACCCACCTTGCAGTTTCGACGATTTCTCGGAGGTTGCTCTGAGGAAAATTGGAGCTAAAATGAACTTAAATTCTTGGATGTGTTTAGGTGCTTTGGCGTGGGCTATCTGGAACACAAGAAACGACTTGGTGTTTAACCGAAAAATTAGCTCTTCTCCGCTGACTAACTTACACCGCGCGATCTCTTTGATTTCACAGTGGAAGGTGCTCTTGCCGGAAAAGCTTAGGAGCGGACGCGAGGAGATGCTGGAGAAGATGAAGATGGTGGCAAAGAACCTCCACTTGCTGATGATGCCGCGCAGGGGCGTGGGTTAACTTGCCTGTTAGTTTTAGCTGTAGTTGCTCCTTCGCGAGCGGTGCTGGTTTGTTTTGTTTTGTCCGTTCCTTTGAACACCTGTTGGTGCCATGGTGGTGTCATTGTGTGTTGTCGTTTTCTTTTAGTTTCTTCTGTAACAGCAGGGTGGCTTGTCCCCCTTAACTGTGGTTCCTTTTTCGCTTTATAAAAGCGGGGCTCTGTGAGCCTCTTCTCTCTCTAATACCTCCCGCAACTGCACTGCCCACCACAAACCCCACATCGCCGTCCTCCTCGCCATCCCCTCCGCCCCCTCCCCCGTCTCCTCTCACGCCGGCGGCACCGGCCCTCTGTCGGCGCATCTCTTGACCCGGCATCACTACCACCTCCCCATCCTCCTCGCCATCCCCTACACCCCCTCCCCCGTTTACTCCGATGCCAACCTCCGCAGGCACGACGGCAGCGCCGTCCGTGGCCCAAGGCTTCTTCTGCGTCCTCCCTTTCCTGCTGCATAATCCCTCCGCCCACCACCATCACCACCAGTCCACCACCTCCCGCTCCTAATTGCCGTCTCCTCCGCTCTCTCCGCCTTCTCCAATTCCGACCTTCACAAGTACGCCGGCGGCTACACGGTGCTCATCCTCGGCGGTGGCGCTGCCACCTACTGCTATTTCTCATTCCCACTGACGCACTCCAAGGCATGTTCCGGTGTTGTGCTCGGCTACCACCTCTGTTTCCCGAACCTTCATCGTTCCCACCCTTGCCGCGTCCAAAATTCAAATTTTCGTCGCCCAAATCCACGCCTAGGTCGAACTGTCTAGAAACCTCTCTCGCAGCCCAGCATAAATACAAGTGAGCAGTCAGATGAGACTCGCGCTGCTTGAACTACATCCCAAGAAGCAACACCGTGGTCACTCTCTCATATTATCAGATCAAACATAGTGTGAGGAGGTGGATTAATTACTGCCCTTCGCCTTCTGATCTTCTACTCTTAAGGACAAAGGTATGTTGTGTTATCTGCACATACTACTATTAGACGATAATGCCACTTTTATTGGTGAATTTGACATCAAAATGAGAAGTTGCAGGTCCTGTATGGTTCTATAACATGTTTTCTTTTGTATCCTTAATATTTATGCATACTGATTGTTGGGTATTTTGAACTCTAAACTGGTCTGTTTCCTATTAAAGAATCAAAAGAGCTGCGTCTTAGTTCTAAGTGGATCAGCTTGTTTTAGAGGAGTTGGGAAATCAAAACTGGTCTGTTTACATAGTCCTCGTCACTCCAAACTGGTATGTTTCCTATTAAAGAATCAAAAGAGCTACATCTAGAAGTAATATGAAAATTCTTACTGTCCCAGATAAGGAAAAGGAAGGCCGCTCTAACTCCATTGCAAAATTTACAAAGAATATAGTTCAATGTGTAGTCCAAGGTACCAAACACTCAAGTACAATTTGGTGGCTGCTAAAACTTCAATTTTTATACCAGGGTCAGTCATCTAAAATTGTTTTCCATCTGCAGGTCCGAAGTTTGTGCAGGGGACTTTCAAAAGCAAGTGGGCGAGTACTGGAGTGGCAGATTTTGCTAGAACGACAATGCCAGAAGGTAATCTCACCTCTTTGCACTATTCACCTTATAGATTGGTGAGTGTATTCTGACATAACTAAATTAACAGAGCTACCTTGCATTGCACATCGTGGTAGCAGCATCGTTATTAGTGGTGCATATTGCATCTATGTATTAATTAGTGGTATCTTTCGATTATTTGAATTACTTACCTATCCTTTAGATATGAATTGGCTTATTTTTTTTACCAAAAGTATGGTGCTTTAAAAAACACAGTATAATGTGGTTGATTGTGAAAGAACTCAAAATGTGAGTGCATCTTATACCATCTAAGTTATATCTGTTGACTGAATGGCAATGATTATAACTGAAATGCCTGTGCCTTTGAATGTAGTCGCATCCTGATTGTTTGGTTAACATTTTAAACTGGTTTTCTTTTCATTATTGGTAGGATATGTTATGAAGTTGGCTTGCACCTATAGGTTATTCTTTTAGATTTTGGAAGCATTCTCCCTATTCATTATGAACTCTTATATTTTACTCCTCACATTCAGTAATAATTGTCAAAACTATGATATGGATCCCTCTATGTCGTTTAAACAACCATATGCCTGTATGGCAATTCTGCATGTTTTTTGAAATTTGATAATGAAAGAAAATGCAAACGGTAGTTAGTAAAACATATCATGTAGGCTCCAACCTGCAATAGACGTTTGTAGCACTTCATTTCGATTTATTTTGCTTATGATATAACGGTAATTAAGTAACATCTAACTTCACATATATCTTTCAGGACGTTTTTTTTCTCGACAAAAGGCAAAGATCGTGCATCGATGCATATATAACAAGCTTAGAAGCTCCTGGAGAAACACTTTGGTTTAGGTGTGAAGCTGAAGCATTAAAAGGTCAGTACGAATTGGCCGAGTTTGGTTGAATATTCAGTGAACAATCCATACATCCATACTTGATCACTGGAATTCATTGTCTCACTGTTGTGTTCTATTATGTTTTGGTTTGTACTTTTGGCTGTCACGCTTGTACATATCATTTATTTTTATTCATGTTGTTTACCTAACGCTGATCAAATTTCATCCAGTGTGCAATTTTGGATTTAAGAATGTTTCTTTGACTTCTGGCAAAGATAGTTAATACTTCGATTTTTATAACCAGGGCCAGTCATCTAATTTTTTTTCCTTCTACAGGCCGAAGTTTGTGCAGAGGACTTTCAATACAGCAACTTGGATACTTGTTTTAGTGTTCGTGATATTATTTTGTAAATGTCAGCAACCTGAAGACCACGTCAGTCCCAGAATGTGGGATGACTGTAAAACATGGCCATTGATATTTTTGCTATTAAACAGTGCTTGCTGGAGATGAAAAATCGAAGAGATCACGCCACATTGGTAGGAGTGAGTGGACTGAAGGTGTGCGGTGCACTGAGAAGGCGAAGCAGAGGATGAAAGTTAGACTGATTTTCTGTAGTTCAGGAGCTACTTTGTAGCAAAGTTAAATACTCTGCTTTTTTACAGTGAGGGGAGATACTCTGCTTTGTGGCAGGGAGAGAAATATTGTTACTTCTGTCCTATTCTTGTACATCTAAGTTTAATAACAACAATTGCAGTTCTGCTACTATTGATTAATTGCAGTTCAGAGCAAGGTTTCGGTTACCGGCCGGAATTCCGTGGAATTCCGCGGTAACCGGATTTCTCGGACCCCCCCGGAATTTGCATATCTCGGATGAAAAATCTCGGATTAGTCAAATTTGAAACAAATTTGTGCTCGAAAAATTTAGATTTTGAAAAAATTCGATGTTTTAAGTTTAAATCCTGAATTCTTGCCGAAATATTGGGCCGGTTACCGGCCGGTATTTTCCGGTAACCCCGGTTACCGGAAATACCGGCCCCCTCCGGATTTTTTTTTGAACCGGTATCCGAAACCTTGGTTCAGAGTTGTGTATCACTTTCTTTTCTTGATGTAATTTAACTGAAGTTCATAGTTCCGTATATCTTCCAGTGTTGCCGGCAAAACGAAGTTCAGAGTTTTGTGTCACTTTTTTTTCTTGATGTAAATTAACCGTGTATATATGAGATGCAGCCGCCGCCGGAATAATTGAAGTTTAGAGTTGTGTATCAATTCAGGTTGTTTTAGTTTGTTTGGCCATATCCAGTTATAGTGTGGTCATCTATCAGAAAAATTCTGGACATTGTTACTTTGTTAGGTCTGTACGTTGTCTATCGTGTAGAATTACTTTGGCAGACAAAAATGATAGTTGGTACACTCAGGGTCATGACTTTGTACAGGTTAACTGGACTACACTTTGCCTGAATAACCACATAATTCTATGTAGTTGCTGGGTATTAATGCACACATACATACATATAGTGTTAGGTTTATTTCAAAGGCTAATGTATCAATTCGACATGGTTACAGACAATGCCATAAACGACTGAAACTGAAAGTCCTTTTTTTGCAATTCCATATAGAAAAAATCTATTTAGAACCATTTTTAGCGCGAGGAACACATATGAATATTTAGTAGTTCTTGTAGCGATGTGAAGAAGTAAAATGCAGGTCTGCCACGGTGCCTAACCAGGATTCAAATTTGAACGAGGATGATGATTTGTATGTTAGATGAGTAAGAGAAAGAAATTTGTGGAGCCGTGACAACGCACGGGCAGTCAACTAGTACAGTCCAAAAGCCTACTTGCGATGCCACGCAGAAATGCTAAAGGGCTCGTCATTTCAGTGGGCTGGGCTTTTTTCTCTCAAGGTGGCCCTACACCCACCGGTCGCGCCTCGTTACGAGCCGAGCTCACAAACGGGATCCTAGTCGAATTCATCTCCTAATTCGAGTCCCATCTTCACGCTAATCCTCAGTCCCGTCGATCCATCCATCGCAGTCTATTTATACGCGGCGTCGGCGAGCATACGAGATTATCCTGAAGCGCGCACGTACTCGATCGATAGATTCACCGGCAACGTTCTCGAGGATCGATGGCGATCGAGAGCATCGCACCGGAGACGACGATCGATCGATCTTGCTCGGCGTCAGCGTCTGACACAAGCCGTGGCGACGGCGAGCCACATCCGGAAGGAGATGAAAATAAAGGAAAGACAACCGAGCCGGGGGTGGTGTGCCTGAAGCCGGAGCCACCGCCTGGGTACCTCAAGCTGTCGCTCACGCGTAGCTGCGCCCGCGCCGCCGCGAAATACCGGCGCTGGAAACGCACGGGGGAGGTGTCTCTGGCCTACGTGGACGCGCCGCGTGACTATCTGTCGCTCTCGCTCACGCCCTCGGACCAACCCAAGCGTCGCCGCGGCGGCCAAGACGTGAGCGGGGGTGGCGGCTCCGGCGTCGCGGATGCTTCCTCGATCGCGTCGAGCGGCACGGCGGAATGGGCATTCGTGGCCGTGCTCCCGCCGCCGGTGCAAATCCCGGCGAAATGTCTGCCACCTAAGAAGTGAAACCTTGCAGCAGCTGGTGTTCACCAAGAAACAGCAGGAACAGCGCCAGCCAGTAGCTCGCCGTGTATCGCTCTAGCGACCGTGAACCACCAAGACAGCGTGACGCGACCTTCTAGTCCACCCGGCGATGGCGAGACGCATCCCTCGGCAGCAATGGCCTCCCACCCATCGACGCCGTCCCGCTGCAGGCTGTGTACGTCCATTGCGGAGTCCAGTACCAGTTCAGGCTGAGCAGCAGCACAGGAGAGATCATCACGACGAACGACGCCGCGTCGACATCAAGCAGCGCCCCGGCAGGCTCATCGTGCCCGTCGTCGTCAACAGCGCCGGTCACCGAATGATTGCTGAACTGCCACGATGGGATTCAACATTCAAGCAAGTAGCCTACGGTTAGTGTAGGATGTCTGGAACTCTGGATCGATATGTATGTTCAGTTTTTGTTTACACATGGATGGATAGCAGATTTTCGATCATGAAAGCAACTTTGATAGAAAAAACTCCCTCTGTACAAAATACACGCGGAAACAATTAGCAACATGATAAAACATTACAGGATTATTATGACATGTTTTCCGTCACAAACAAGCCTAATGCTTATATTTTATCAATGACATCATCTGTTACAGGGCTAGTAACAGTAAAAGAGAGATGAATGGCAAGAGAGCTAATGAAGGCTCTAAATTTAAACCAGCATTACACGCGCTATCTATGATGCGCCGTGGCCCTACTCTGCAACTCGCACTCGCAGTGTACGTCCCCTCCAAACCTGCACAATTCAAAATCAAAGCGTGAAATTGTGTCATGATATCACTAGTTGCTGTAAAACTAAATCTGCTTCATCCAGTTATGACAGTATAATAACAATGGCAGGGAAACCAACCAACCATCCAAATTACGCATCGACTTACCTGATTGTTGAGGTACCAAATGGCATGATCCGATGCCTCCCATGTCGCCATTGTGACGAAACCGGTTATCCTTTCTCCGTGGTGGTGAACTTTGGCACTGACCACTTCTCCATACTCGCTGAACAGCTGCTTCAGACTTGAGTTCTTGGTTTTCCAGGGAATGTTTGCCACGTATATCTTGAACGGAGAACGACGGGGAGATGGTCCTTGGTCTGCCCGGGACACTCTAGCAGAAGATGCCTTGCTCACGGTCATAGGAATGCCATCCATCTCCTGCACATTGAACTTTAAGTATCAATAGGAAAATTTATTGAGAATAGAACTTACACATGACACTGACCCAAGTGAACTTGCATGTAAATACATATGAACGAACAAGCTAGTAAAACAAAGATGGTATAACTAATAGCTAGGAGCTGTCAGGATGTTTTTTAAGCAATCTGTCATGAAGATGATTTAGGAAGCTATTTCAGGAAACGTGTGTGAATGCAAGCTGGGGACATACATTCATACACATACTGCAAGCATAAAATTACTTGCTCAACTATTATCAAACGAGTTGCTGTTAAGGATAGGAGAACATGTCCATTTTTATTGAAGGAGACTGGCCGCATCAAGTTATCGTTTATCAAATATACTCACGCGGCGATGGTATAGCTCCACAGCCTTCTCAGCCTCCTGGACAGAACTCATGGTGACAAACCCATATCCACAGCTCTGGCCTGTTACATTGTCGTAGATTATCTGCACCGACACAAAGAAGGAACTGAGCTTTAAATCAAAGAGAACACACATACATGTGTTTAATAACCGCATTGTCTAACTGCCTCCTAACAACACTGACATTTTAGCAGATATCGCATGAATATTTCAAATAAGGTAGGAAAAACAATGCACGCAATCTTCATAAGAAAGGTATTTAAATTGTTTCCTGGTTTATCAAGCTACAACCGGACACCCAACAAATTGAGGAGTATAATGGCCAATCCAAGTAAATAGACATGAACCCGATAAGAGCATGTAATCGGCAGCATCTCCACGACTACAGACAACACAGACATTGGTCGAAACAAGATCATACAGCTACTGAAGCAACCTAAAATAGCACACAGGCTCACAAAGTAGCCAATTAGATTTCAGCACCTTATACAACAGGGGAAGTTCAGAACTGTGTGATGTTGCTACAATAGTTGCAGGGCTATTTTTAGTTTTGCATATATTACTGATGAATCTAGAATTGAGGCATTATCTCCACATATAGATGACCGGACAAGGACAATGAAGAACCAAGAAGGCTCACCTCCGAGAACTTGACGTTTCCAGCATACACGAAGAGCTGTGCAAGGTCCTCACTGTCAATGTCATAGGGTAGGTTCCTGACACACACCATGGACTCCTCCCGTGAGTACTCGTCGTAATATTCCTGCTGTCTCGGTGGTGACCGCGTTGTTGGGTACACAACATTCGCGTGTTTTGGGGGATGAGACACTGGCAGGTTTTTGCACTTAAATGCTTGCCTCAGTGTTTTCCACCTTGCTTCCTTGTCAGTAGTGTGACAATGATCATCACTCGAGAGCCCTTTTCCCCAATACTTGCATGGAGCTGGAGCATCACATACAAAACAGTAGCACTGCATTTTGGAGAACAGCAACAAGATCGGCTTACAAAAACTCTGCTACTATAATCACTGTAATCATAATGCCAAGAGCATCAAGGACAGGGAGTGAACATGCTTGTTACTTACCATGCTGCAATGCTTCACGTGAGAAGTAGAGCCGAAGGGAAATTCAGAACATACATGGCGCGAGTGGGGGAAGTCCTTGCATGCTATCTGCAGAAGCATACCATCTAATTGTAATTTAACTGATAAACTGCAGTTGTATAGGTTCTATCTCTGTCAGTTTTGATATGGACTAAAAACTGCAGATGTTCATAGACAGTAAGGACTGGACAGGGTAAGCAAATGAACCATACATACGTAATTACGCATTCCATACCTTGTCACAAGTTGAATAATGCATGTTTTTGTTTGGGAGAATACAGTTATACAATAATGCATCTTTAACCAACAAGATATTACTTAAATCAGAAAGTATATTCTGAATTACTGAAAACACAATCCTTGAATTTGCATATGCTATCTGCAGAAGCATACTATCCTATTGTAATCTAATCGATAAAGCTATGCTAAATCAGGTAAAATGTAGTCGTGTAGTTTCTATGAAATACGAAAAGGCTGCTCATTTATCTCTGTCGAATTTGACACGAACTGAAAACTGCACATAGTCAATAAACAGTACGTAAGAACAGGCAGGCAAGGAGCCACATTATTTTGTACTTAAAGCTGCAGAACAGTTCCTTGCTACAAGTTGAACAATGCATGTTCCTTTGGAAAATCCAATGAATGGTGCATATAATGTAGCCAATTGAATATTATCTGAATCAGAAAATATATATGTTTTGCAGCAGCGAAAATCAGATCAATGTACCCTCTGTAAAGCAAGTATGCGACTGGATTCTAAGAGGCCACAGATGCAAACGGTATACCTCGCCTTTAACGGCGACGATCTCCACCTCCTCCGACGCGCCACCCCTCCCCTTGGCCCTCGCAGCCGCAGCCGGCCTGTGAGGGTCGCCGTCCAGAACCACGCAGTCGTCGTCGTTGTCCTTGCCGACGCGAACGCCGCGGGAGTTCTTGCCCGTCTTCTTACGCTGCACTGGCGCCGACGAGTCCCCGAGCTTGGCGACCCACCCGAGGGGGCCGGGCGAGACGGACAACTTCCCGGGGCCCTCGTCCTCGTCGGAGCTGACCTCCACCACCTCGCGCCGCGGCCCCATCCCCTCCGCGCCGCCGCCGCCGCCGCTCGTGGGTTTGGGTTTTGGTTTGGACACGGCGAAGGAGGCTGGGCGGGGAAAGTGGGCGGTGATTCCGGAGAAGGCAGCGCGGTATCCGTTGGTGACAACGGTGCTGAGATGTGGGGCCCACTGCCACGTGGGGAAGTTGCTTTTTTTTTAGGTTAAAAGCGGTGTTATCCGTCATCCGATTTAGATAGAATAGAGGTTTATGTACATAATTTTGAAAAAGGAAAAAATCCCTTACAAACTAAAAAAAGCTAGTCTCCAGGATCCTGCGTGTGGGCAAAAGCCCGCAGCGCCAACTCCTCCCGTACCAAAGCCGCCACCTCCGTAGGCGAGATCGCCGAACTGTGGAAGGTCCTTCGGTTCCTCTCCTCCCCCCATGTCGAGGAGTGCCCAGTCATCAGAGAATTCTGCATCTAGGCCACCTCGGGTGGCATCTGCCGCTCCCCGGTTCCTGACGTCTTCTTCTTCTTGGGCTTCTTCATGGAAAGGACAAGGTCGTCGATGGCTACCGCTGCGTGGTCCGAGATGGGACCATCTAAGAGGGCGAAAAACTCCTGTCAGCGGCGCTCCGAAAAGGTGGCCACCTCAGGCAGCGAGCCGAGACGGCGCGCCACGGCCTCCTTGGCTAGCTGCTCCATGTTGGCACCCTTAGGGTGCAGCTCGGCGAACCTGATGCTCCTCCGCGCCGACGGCGCCTCTACCTCCTTCTCGTGGACCAACGCCGAGGCCGGCGTGCCCAGAACGGAGGTCCTGAGCGGAGTCGAGATCCGGGCGATGAAGCCTGACAAGTCCAGCTGTCCAGAGCCTGTCTGGACCGGCGCGACGGTGTCCTCCTGCTCACCCTGATCGGTCAGCAGGACGGAGCGCTCCTGGAAGAGCACCCCAACCGGACCCGGCGAGGCCCCCATCAGTGGATCTGCATCATCAATCTGGACCAAATCCCTCGTGTTCTGCTCCTCATGGTTAGGTAACGGCTCCTCCAAAGCCCTAGGCCCGGCAGACTCCAGCACGTCTGGCATGGTCTCAACCACCGTAAAGGCGCGCTCCAAAGCAACCTCCGTCGCCAAAATGGTCGCGTCCCTAGGAGAGAAGGGACCAAAGAGCTGCAAGTCACCGTTCGTGCAGCCAACGCCGATCCCAGCAAGCGGAGGCGGTGCAGGAGACAACGGAACCACAGCGGACCCCAGCGAGAGCCTCTCTAGAGCGACCTCGGCTCGCTCAAAACAACTCGTCATCCGCTCCATCAAACCCTGCACAACCTTCGTCATCGCGACCTGAGACGCGACCATCTCCTGGAGCTGAGACGCAACAAGGCCTTGCGCCTCTGCCCACATCAACGCCGCTTGCTCCTCGACAAGGGATCTCATCAACACTTCAGGGGGAGCAGACCAGCTTGCCAATGGTTGCGCACGAGCTGGGGGGCCCCGATCCCCAAGCTTGGGAGGGGGCGCGGCAACAAATGCCCATGAGCGGTCCAAGGGACGACATGGACTGGAAGCCGGCGACTTGGAGCGGAGAGGCGCTTGGCTGGGCTTCTGGCGCTGCGGCCTGCGGGCAGTCACGCTCCCGATGGCCGGAGCAGTCACAGGCAAGGCAACGGATGTCGCCGTGGCAGCCCGCCACACGATGGCCGGGCGCCAGGCAGCGGAAGCATCGGCCATGAACCCGTCGCCTGAAAGCCATGGCGCGGTCTTCACTGGTGCGAGGAGGAGAGGGGGGCGCCCGGCTCTGCAGCGGGCGCCGCTTGTTGTGAACCTCCTGCCAGGCAAGCTCATCGCCTTCCACCTCCGGCGCAAACGACTTCGGCATTCCCAGCTCTTGTAGCTTGAGCTCGGCCAGCGCGGGCACTTCCATCTCCGACGGATCCAGTTGAGGCAGGAGCAGGGCCCCTCCTCAAGCTGTGCCTCCGACCCGTCGAGCAAGGAGCTCAGGTCGCCAACGACCATAGAGCGGAGCGTGGGGCGCGGAGGATCCTGTGGGAGCAGGACCACGCGGGGGGTGAAGCCGGCCGAGACGACGACGGACGGTGGTGGGGGAGTCTGATGAGGACGCAAGGAAACAGTGGCCGACGGTGCCGCAGCGGCGGCCGCCGGTAGAGGCCGATGGCGGGTGGCCGGCGAGGACGCGAGAGACGGCGCGAGGTCGGCGGAGCTCATCTCCCACGCTAGCTTCACTTGCGGAGAGGACGGAGCCGAGAAAGAGCCAGCCTAGTGGCTGCTGGAGGTGGCCGAACTCGGGCCTGTGGCGGAGCTTGCGGGGGTCACGAAACAATGGGGCCGCAGCGACCCTCGCGACGGGAACGCCGGATGCCGAGATGGACGGAGAGAGGACGCCGCAGGGGGGGCGGATCTTGTCGTGCGGGAGGAAGAGGTGGCCGACAGAGGGAGATCAGGGCGGCGACGGCGTGCCGTTCCCCGTCGTCCCCATGATCAGTACGGGACAGCACAAGAGTACATACACGAATACATGTTGCTAAGCAGAACCTCTGGTACCCGCAAAAAAAAAACAGAACCTCATGTTGGATGGTTGGAACGGTGGTTGTACCCTCAGTTTAGCAGAGTTCAAACTCTAGGTTTGACACCTGTGTGTTGCATTTAGACAGAATATTTTTCAGTAGGAGGTGATGTTCCTGTCGACAGCGACTTCGTCAATCTCAAGAATATCTACCCATGGGAAGCCCGGCCTGGCCCGAAATTGTAGGGCCTGGGCGGGTCTGGGCTAGTCCATGGGCTAGGTCTGGGCCTGAGATATCAGCCCGAATGTCGCATGGGACTGAGTTTGGGCTTTACATATTGACGTTTCAAGGAAGAGACCCGGCGCGAGGCCCGAAAAGCCAATGGGATTTTGCAGTCATGGGCGGGCCTGGACTTGAAATATAGGCCAGAAGTTCAGATGGGCCTGGGCCTGAGATTTCGATCGTGGGCTTTTTTAAGCCTGGCCCATGGCTAGGTATAATCTCAAGACTCGATCCGCCGGCTCAGTATTTCGGAGGTACTCATAGAGGTAGGGTGTGCGTGTGCGTTCATAGGGGTGGGTGTATGCGCGTGTTTGTGAGCGTCAGCGTTTGTATTATGTTTCGCAGAAGAAAAAACAGAAGTTGCCCTTCTTTGTTGCGAAGTTCAAAACCCATGGATTAAAACTGTTTTAAACTTTATTACACAACTCCAGAAGAAAATAGAAATTTCGAACATGTCCTTGGAGAAGTCAAGGCGATCTTCCTCGTGCACACGTCAGACCGTGGGTCATTAGACAATGCTCTGTGTCGCGACTGGAACTCTACGATACCACGACAATAAGCTATAGTTGATCGCTGGAATGGTGCTCCTCCAATATGTGGAGTTACTCTGACAATTGCCTCGCCAACTAAAGAGGCAATTGGCGCGTTCAGATTTCATGTAGGACCAATATAGCTTTCTCGATTGTTCCATATAGTTCCCGTCAAGATTTGGGTAACCAGGCGGTAATTCTGCTTACCACCTAGTAACCGGATTTCTCGATCACCCTGGATATTAATGCATACAGAGCAAAAAGCAATTCCGTTTTTAATTTTGAATTTAAACTCTTAAATCTAAATAAATAGACCGTGCCCTTGTCTAACAGTATAGTGACACATCACAGCACCATTGCGTTCTCTTCGTGATATCACTGGTTAGAGTCCTACTCTAGGGTTTTTTTTTCATTTTTTTGAGGTTTTATACTTCGTACGCGAACAAAATCTACATAATGCAAGAAAATAAAAATGAAGCCAAGATCTCGAACCCAAGACCCTACAATTGCGTTGAACTATGCAGCAGAGACATACCACTAAGTTAGAATCACTGTCATGGATAGATTGAATTTTACATCTAATTAGTTTTATTCTAAAGATTTGAATTCAAATTTTGTTTGAAAAAATGGGCAGTGATTTATCGGTATTTTTCGGTAACCGTGGTTATCGAAAATCCCGAGCACACTCGGTTAAAAGATTGTGTAGGTAAACAAAACCTTGGTTCCTAAACAAGTGTGCTTCTGGTTACGTTGGGTTATTAAATAAATTTAAAATGAGTTTAGTCGCGAAGAGGAATATTAGAGATACATTAGACAAAATGTCATTTTGCACAAAAATCCTTGCCCTTTCTGAACGTACTGAAATGAAGCCCAAAAACCCTCACTCTACAGGGTTTGAATTGTCAATTGTGGCCCCTATACTCCAAGCAATTGTTGTTTTGCTGCAAAATGTGGAAAGAAGCGGGTGTTTCTTTGCAAAATGCACGGAAGGCTGATCCCGTGATCCGTATCTCTCTTGTGTGAATATGGCGCCAAGTCATGTTCTTGGTTGCTCTGCTCTACACTCTGGTTCGGATACACGCATCTAGAAAAAGAACCGATTCATGCAAACAAGAGGAGGAGAAGATGACATCTAGCAGTGCAAAACCCCAGCATCAGAATAAAGAATCTTGCAAGGGTAACTTGCGAGACGAGACCGCAGCCGAAATCTATTCCCTGCCTGGGAAGGAATGAACACGGCCGTGACACGGAGTGCACGGTCGATCCTTATCTTTGCCACGGCAAAGATCGATCGAGGAGCAGACTTGCAGAGTTCGTCAAGTCTCGTCTCGGACTAAACCCAACCTCTGAGGCCTGAGCTCACTCCAAGCACATTACTATCCCGGCCGCCGCAAGAAACTGATAAGTACCCTCGGAACCGCGCGTCCTCGAACGCCGGACCTCTTCCGTCGATCAAGCCGCAACCGCAACGATGTCGTCGTCCTCTGTGCCGGGGACGGGCATCATCATCCACACGCGCCCGCTGCAGGAGGGCGCGGCGAGTGCGGCTTCGACTGCGGGCGGGTCGTCGTACACGGCGGTGTTCGTGGTGCTGGGCGTGATCGCGGCGCTGCTGGTGATCTCCTGCCTCGTCGGGCAGGTGTGCACCAAGAAGCACCTGCGCCCGCGCCCGCGCAGGGACCGCGTCGCCTACTACGACGACGACCTCGAGGGCGGCGGGTACGGCCAACACGGCGTCGCCAAGCTGGAGGCCGCGGCGCCGGCGGCGGTGGCGATGACCACGGTGGTGCCAGCGGTGGCGGCGACCGCGGTGGAGGTGAGGGCGGTGGCCTGAGGTGCGGCGCGCGTGGCGCACGAAGCTGTGGCATGACTTTGGTCGCGCGCGATCGATGCGTACGTGTGGCTTGACTGTACGATGCGTCCTACAGTCCTCCTGTCCCTGTAATTAAACTCCCCACGTGAATAGAAATTGTCTCCATGCTGTAAGAACTGATGGAATTTGTTGTGAATATATATAGCTGTCAAAGTAAGTTGTACTAAATAATTATAGGTTCATTCGCAAACAAAAAGTTGTAATTACAGGTTTAAACCACAAAAGAAAAAAAATTGTACATTCATCGAAAAGCAAGTTGAGGCATCTTCCTGACCTCTCCAACATTCTCACGTCTCGGTTCTTGCTTTCCAGTGCGTGTCATGTTAGTTATGTGCTACTCACTCCGTTCACTAGTGTTAGCCATTTTAGTTTTTTCTTGATTCAAATATATCTCCACTTACTTCATACATATAATTAAATGATCGTTCCAATTACTTACATTAGTGAACGGAAGGAGTAGTATTCTACAAGATGACACCGCACGCACCGCACGTTCGATGCTTCCATGTGATATGATGAATCTATTGGCTAAGCTCATGATTTCCGTACATACGTCACGAACTTCATGGCATCGAACCGCAAGACAAACACTAGTTCCTAATGCATTTTGTTGTTGATTGGTCTATCTTTTGTTATGCTTTGGGTTCCAGCTTCTTTGAAAAGCTGGTATGCCACATAAACCAGCGACACACTTTAGCTATCTCTACAAAGTTGAAGGCTGAAAGACGCTTAAAACTGCAATAAATACTCTATCCAATACATATTAATTATCGTTAAATCAGATGTATCTACACATGTTTAGTCCTAAAACATCTAATTCAGTTACTATTAATATGGATCGAACGGAGTAGATGGGACAACACCGTTGCACGTGGTGTTTTGACTTGCCAAGTGCTACATTTGAATTAGTATCTGTGTTATTCCAATTGATCGGCAACTAACTACTTCACATCTTAATTGAAACGACACAACTGAAACTTTAAAATTGTGCTTGTATATAGGTCATCACCTTTTGGGGTTCTTCTACGTTTCCATCTATTGAGATTTTCATATGTCCCATATGATTCTCTTGATTGAAGGTGCACTTTTCTTAGTTCTTATAAATTAACTAAAACATAAGAAAATCCTAGTCGTCTAAGAATAGGAAAAAAACTAGAATTGTTTTTATGTCTTAATCGTTTGAGAATTAATTAATCATCATTTGATTTACAAATTTTGTTTATATATGCTCAACTTATGATAACATGTTTTTAGTCGAGTAAGATCTCGGATTCTCGGTTAACCTTATAATATGTTTATACAAATCTATTAAAAAAATATTGTGCCCTTAAGTTTTTTTATCTAGTAAAAAATGTAGAGCGATTGTTCTCATAATTCAAAAAAATGTTTAATATTTCACGTGTCTCAATCCTAGATGAACGAGCTTCGACAGAGATCTAAGAAATCATTGGTTGAACGAGATCTTCTACTTTTAGAAAATGGAATAATTTTGTTGTTTCTGAGCTTTGCTTCGTAGATAAACTTGAAGCATGAGTTAGCCTACTACATGCATGTAGCTATCTATATGTCGCCTCGATGAAGAACGCTTGGTTGCTGACGCACTCATGCAAATTAAAATCGTGATTCGGTACCACATTTCGATTCCATTCCGGTCATTGGTAGTGCACGGCGAACCCACTTCATGTGGCTCCAGCTCCATGTTTCTAAACAGTCAAAGCCGTGCTGATAGTATTGGTGTGCTAGCTAGCATTTCAAGCAAGTGGGAGATTTGGAACGAGCGCGACGAAAGGGGTTTCAATAACAAGTTTTCGACGCCTTCCGTCCTTTTTCAGCGCATCAAAAGCAAGGGCAAGAACTGGCTAGCATAAATTATCGCCTGATTGGTTTTCATGTAATTCTTTTAGTTTGGGCTTAGGGCCAGACCGCGTTGGGTCGTTCTTTATCAGTATAAAAGTCAAAAAAAAATCTTATTTTAATAAAAAAAAGTTGTCATGATAATTTTCTTTCGTATGCCACGTATGCATCGATTTATTCATCGACAAAATGTAGGAGGAATGAAGAAGTGCAATAATAGTGTACAGACAAATAAACCAACTAGGTTCCGAGATCAGACCAGAACCATGGGTTAAGCTCGCACGTTTCCACGGTACACATGTGCGCGCGCACTGATGCACCACCGGCCGGCCTCTCTAGGATCGGATAACATGTACACAGGGGGTGTGTCTCTAGTGTTTGTTTTGCTAGGCGCCCATGCATTCTGTCCATCATTGCCTCAACAACGACAGGACCAGGCCACTGCTTTGCTTGCTTGCACACTTGTCATCTTCTGATCATCAACGTAGTACTTCTTCTCACGCACAGAGTCCTCTGAATTTTATTCTTCTTTTGAAGGAGAAAATAAAATGTTTGTTTTTCAAACGAGAGACCTCTGAATTCCTCTCTCACTCTCGAGCTGCACGCAGGCCCCCATGCTCCACGTACAGGAGGTGCATGTGATGTGATGAACTGGAAGGACGGCGATACGAGAGGATCAGACAGGAGATTGGCGGTGTGTTGCAGCTACAGTGGCAGTTGTACTGCCGCCTCTAACACTGAATCCTGTGGCATGGCATGTCAGGATTCAGAGCGCGCGGCCGCTTTGCGCAAAAATGGCGGCCTGGACGGCGTTAACTCGCTCGTTCGATCAGGGGGGCCACGCTACGACCAGAATGCGTGGGAGCAAAAGCGCGCAGGCGCAGTTTTGGAGCACTGGAGCTACCTGTCCTCGCGAAATCGAACGCAGCACACCTCCGTGTATATATGCCAGTGTACAGTATGGTCCGCTAGCTAGCTTATCTCACTCACCCTCTACAGCTTCTACAGAGCCAGTGAGAGAGTAAATTTTCTGCGTTGCAGGGGAGAAGAGATGCGAAACAGGCAGCGAGAGTGTATGGTATGTGGTATGGGGAAGGCGAGATGGAATTGCCAGTCTTTTTTACAGTTTTTCCTTTCTTTTTTAACTGACCGGGCGAGCTGCAGGACGTACGAAGGGCACGCGAATCTCACTCCCATCCGGCTCTTCTTTACCCGAAGCCTACCTACATTCTAGCTACAAAGTGCTCCGCTCTCGTGTCGTGTCAGCGTCACGATCACGGCCATTTCCTCCGTTGCCGGTGCCGTTCCCCAGGCTATAGGCGCTAGCTAGTCCATCAGTATCTCAGTAATCGATCGCGCACACACAGACACACTTAATTTCTTGGGTTGCCGTGAGATGATTGGCCGGGCGCGTGGGCATGGAGGTGCGCCCAGGGGTGCGCCGGCACCGCGGCGGAGGTTTGAATCCGGTGGTGAGGAGGACGAGGAGGGGGAGGCAACCACGGCGGGGGCGGCCGGGTGCAGGTGCCGGTCGTGCGCGGCGGTGGCGGTGGCGGACTGCGTGGCGCTGGGTTGCTGCCCGTGCGCCGTGGTCGGCCTGCTCGGCCTCGCGCTCGTCAGGGCGCCGCTCGCCGTCGGCAGGCGCTTGGTCCGGAGGCGGAGGCGCGCGCTGCTGCGCGGGAAGAGGGTGCGCGACGTGGCCACCACCGCCTCGGTGAGCGGCGACAGCGACGACGACGACGACTGCGGAGTCCGCGAGAAGGAGATTGCCGGCGGCGTGGTGACGACGAGGTCGGGTGGCGAGGAGGGGGCGGCGGGACTCGGCGATGATCACGAGGCGGATCAGCTGGCGTGGCTCGAGGAGATGTACCGGACGGGGCGCTGGGGCTTCGGCCGCGTCTCCTCCTTCTCGGCCAAGACCCCGTGAACCGCGTGCCAGCCGGATGCGCACGGCGGCGGCGTAGCCGTCTGAGCGGAAAGGCGGCGGATCAACTCCAGATCGCCCTTCTTGTAGCGTTGTTCGTTACGTACGATCTAGTCTAGTGTCTACGTTGACTGTGATGCATGCAGCGGTTTTTTCTCCCGCACGAATCTTGATGTAGAGCTTAACCCCGAATCGCCTTTGCTTTGTTTCCTGCGACGCGAGAGGATTGGTTCTAAGACCATGCACTATATGTGTGCAAAAAGCAGATCAGAGGCGTCTGAGTCGATTCCATTCATAGTGGGGGCATCGGTTCAATTTTTCTGACACCAAAAGCGAATCACATTGTTGGTTCGACTCATGGCGATAGAAAACAATTTGTTTGCATTGCATGGCTCGTCCGCATGCAACAATAGGAGAGATGAAAGCAGTTGATGCGATTCAGCACATAGTAGACAATTACCTAGCGATTCATTTCTGACAACTTTGGCTATTGAATCGACGCTATGCATGGTCGGGCAACTCCAACGCCCCAACCCATTAGGTAGGTTTCTATCCGTCTGGGTCAACGTGTCAAAAAAACAAGGCCAACGCGCAGACGCATTAGTGGGATCCAAGGAGAGAATATATGATAGGCCATCAAAGTGGGCATTTTTTCTCCTACTCTTCTCCTTTATCCTAAAGGGTGGGATAGAAAAAACGCAGCAATAGGACCTACATGATTGCAATGTCACGCGCACTTCAATCGTCCTACAAGATTTCACACACAACAAAATTTGTTTGATTCCATCACAGGAAAAGTAAAGGATTTTGAAAAATAGGTATGAGTGGATGTTAGATTTCCTATGGATACTGGTGCAAAGGATTCTTTAGAGAGAAAAATGATGTGGGATTCAATCCTATAAATCAAACAACTAACATATGAAAAATTTCTAAGGATTTGAATCCTACAAAATTCTTATGCAAATCCTTTGAATCAAAGAGACACTAAAAACTAGTACTCCCTCCGATCCGTTTTAAGTGATGGGGAAATTGACGTACGACGCACAACGTCTTAGCTGAACGAGCGAAAAAAATTGGGTTCAGAGGGAGTAGCTCTTTAATAATCCGCTAACATCGTGTAAAATCGAATGACCAAGCAGCCTGTTTTTTCTCTTTCTGTTTTACATATCCACATCAGAAGCACATCACTATTGTTCTCTAATCAAACACATCATGCAGCTCAGGTGAATCAGAAACACACACACTTCACCTACTCCTAAAACCGTAGCATGGTACCGTGATAGGCAAGCCATACGATCCTTGATCGACGCAACTGACATCCTACCAGCTGATAAATTACTTTTTCTAAAGAAAAACTGATAAATTAACAAACACAAACCAAAGAAAATCTTCAGATTTTAAGGGGACAGGGTTTAAAAGTTGTTGGGATTTATTCGGCCGTTCTTAGAAGCCCACGTTTATAAAATTATAGTACTAGAGCCCATAATATGGCCACACTGACGAGCACTCCCAGACCCTAGGCTCCCACTGCCACTGCGCTCTACTCGGGCTACGGAAGCAGCCGCCGCTCCGTTCCCCATCTTGACCCCTAGTCCCGGCCAGCGGCCGAGGCCACGGATCCGCGAGCCAGGGAGGAGGCGATGCCGCCAGCAGGAGGAGGAGGCGAGCGTGGCTGCACGGCGCAGGAACATCCGCCGGCGCCCGTCCGCCGCGACGAGGACGCCCCGCCTGATTCTACACCGCCGCTTCCCGAAATTGCTCCCCTAGCTTCTAAGGTTTGCTCCACGCCTCTTCAGCCAACCTTCTAATCTTCGACCGGATCCATCTTCGATCCAGGAAAGGGAATCGAAAACCTAATCGAACCGTATCTACCATTTACAGGATAATGAACAGGAGCAGCATGGGCAGCCGGCGGCGAGCCTCCCCGAGGACCCCCCCTCGTCGAGGTCGCTGTGCCGCTTCAAGTGCGTGTCCAAGCAGTGGCTTGCCCTCTGCTCCTTCCGGGACATCTGCAAGAGGTCGCCACAGACGCTCTCTGGTTTCTTTGGCTCCCTCGTCATTAGGCATACATTTCGTAATTTGTCCGGGAGAGGTCCACCTATGTTCGATCCCTCTCTCCCTTTCCTACATGAGAGGTTCTACCACATTCATGTCTTAGACTTCTGCGGCGGTCTGCTCCTCTGCAGATGCTCTAGACTTCAGGGAAGTGATATTGTTGTGTGCAATCCTGCAACTGGGCAGTGGACTGTCCTGCCTCCCATACTTTGTTTGGGGGGAGAGTTCAGATTCCCGGATGACTTTTACTTATGTTTTGACGCGGTTGTTCCATCAAGCTTTGTGGTGTTTGCGCCCCTGCCCTGTAGGAGTGTTTCCGAATATCTTGCGATCTACTCATCACAAACTGGACAGTGGACTTGCATTCAGAAAAAGGGCGCCTGCCCCTCTGAAACTTTTGTTGCTCATTTCAAGAATACATCACTAGTAGGGAAGTGTCTTTCTGTGGCGCACCAAAAAGCCTTTCTGTGGCGCATGGTGGGTGCGACACTAAATTCTCGCAACAAAAATATTCAAATTTCTGTGGCACACCTCACACCGTGCGCCACAGAAATATTTCTGTGGCGCACCCACACACCGTGCGCCACAAATTATTTTTCGAATTTCAAAAAAAAGGGCGGCCAGATCTAGATCAGATCTGGATCTAGATCTGTCCGCTGGAATTTCGGCGGAATTTTGTTGGAGCTCGCCGGAGGCCGTGTTGCCCGTGGCCACGGCCGTATGTGGCTTGGCCGTAGGTGGGAGTCGCGGGAGGTGGGTGGGTGGAGGATGGGGGTCGCCGGAGGTCGCCGGAGTGGAGGAGGAGGTCGCCGGAGTTGGAGAAGCATGTCACCGGAGGAGGTCGCCGGGGTGGAGGAGGAGGTCGTCGAAGGTCGCCGGGGGGGGGGGTCGCCGGGGTGGTGGAGGAGGTCGCCGGAGATGGAGGTGGAGGTGAAGGAGGAGGAGGAGGAGGAGAGAAGAAGTGGAGGAGAGTAGAGGAGAGGAGAGGAGAAGGAGGATGGAGGAGAAGTGGAGAGGAAAAGTGGAGGAGAAGGAGTGGAGAGGAGGATGGAGTAGAAGTGGAGAGGAAGTGGAGGAGTAGGAGAGAGGAGAGAAAGATAGGGAGAGGAAGTGGAGGAGTAGGAGTGTGGAGAGGAAGATTAAGGCTGTTGGGCGGGATTCGAATTTTGAATGCCGCCCAACAATTCTGTGGCGCACCTGCCACCGTGCGCCACCGAATTTTTTTTTCCAATTTTTTTGATTTTTTTTATTTTGTAGATAAAAATCTTCTGTTTGAAATAACTTTTTACTCTTTTGGAATTTGCCGATTCTGAGAAAAGTTCACCGGGTGAAATCGAACTCTTTTTTCTCACGATTTTTTTGGTATATTAAACGTATTTTTTCGACATCGTATGCAAAAGTTATGGCCAATCAAACTTTTTTTTTCTGTTTTTTGCAGAAAAGGTCAAAATTCATATTTCAAAATTTCTATACCAAGTAGACACTCAAACCTAACTACATGTCAATGGATTTTATTTTTTGAAAATTTTATCATTTTCTTTTCTTATTTACATGACTAAAAAGGCGATCCACACGGGGGTAGGCATGCGTGAGAGGGGAAAAAATATGTGGCGCACCCACCTCCATGCGCCACAGAAATGTCACTTTCTGTGGCGCACCAGGCTACATGCGCCACAGAAATGTCACTTTCTGTGGCGCACCAGGCCATGTGCGTCACAGAAAGACACATTTCTGTGACGCACAACCCCAATGCGCCACAGAAAGTCACATTCTGTGGCGCACATGGCAATGTGCGCCACAGAATGTGACTTTCTGTGGCGCATGTGGCCTGGTGCGCCACAGAATTTATATTTTGTGGCGCATGGATTCTTGGTGCGGCACAAAAAGTGATCCACAGAAAGGCACTTCCCTACTAGTGCACGTGTCTTCCTCAATGCCACTATGCATTTGACTACCCATCATAAATCAATAGTCACAATTGACACAGAGGGGAAAATTTGGAGCGAGATTAAGATGCCAGATGAATTCCCGTGCAAGTATGCTAAGGTTTACATTGGGCAGTCTCAGGGACGCTTGTATGCGTGGCAGATAGTTAATTCTCATGGTTGCCAACTCTATATTTCGGCTCTTGAGGATTATGATACTGCAAAGTGGACCCTAAAGCATACTGTTAATGTATTGGAATTGTTCGGAAAGGCATTGTCGCAGCCAAGGTCGCAGCCAAGATGACGAGTCTTATACAATGTTTGCACTTCATCCAGATTGTAATGTGATTTTCTTGACCGACGGGATGAGGTGACATTGTCGTATGATTTGGATGATCGGAAAGTGCATGCTATCTGCAGTACAGTCACTTATGGTCTACCTTATATTCCCTGTTTTGCGGATTTGCCTTCAGCTGGTCACTGAGAGTCAGTGCAACATCATGTACTCAGCATTGCACAACACCTTTATAAAAATTAAGGTGGCTGCTATGGGCTTACTTTTATAAATCTGGCAGTGCTTAGATATATCCTAATTCCTATTGGTACAGTTTGGTGTTCCTATTTGTTCGTGGATTTGAACAATGATCGTTAGCCAAGACTTTGTAAGGGCAATGTTTTAATTGTAGGAATGGACCTAGTCATTTAATATGTTTGCTGTAATGTAGTACTAATTATTGTGGCCAGCCGTTAGCTCTTGATGTGGTGTAATATAAGTCGTTGAGAGTACATTATCTATGTTTGCATTTTTACCTCTTTATTATCACTTGGTTTATGCAAGTAAATTTCGTTAATTTTCAGCTTGCTATCCATATATGTCAGCTCTGTTTTTATCTGGTAGGGTAAATGAATAGTACTCCAGTTTCTTTTGGGAAACCCAAATGGCCTTCCATTGAAAGTGTCAAGAATTATGCAGCTAAACAGACCTGTAAAGCGTAGTTCTTTCATCTTCTTGTTTTCTCAGGCGGGAGATGATTTCTTTAACAGGAAGAGAAGAACATGTTTCGTTCATTGATATGTTTATAGCAAGAATGGGGAAATGTACGTACAAGCTCAGCATTCATCATTCGGTGTGTTCTTAATTATTGTTTTGATCTAGTTCACCATCCTCCTACATGAATCCTGACTATAGACTGCTAACTTTCTGGTTGCTTAACTTTGAATTTGAGACCTGCTCTTTACTAGACGCTGATGGCCAACAACTTTTTATCATAATAATTACCACAGCAGATAAGTTAGATAGATTGGTCCTATTACTTGTAGTAGATGCTATAGTTCATACCAAATGTTGTACGTGGTACATTGGTCCTATTACTTGTACTAGACTGTGTAAGTAGAGACATTTGTCGCAAGTGCCTGAAGATAAGGGTGTAGTTCTGCTTTGTTGGTTGAAGGTTCAGTTTTATTTTTAGTCTGAAGGTCGGAGGTTTGAAGCCGGCAGTGAGGAAGAGAGGGAGCCGATGGTGGTAGCGGGATGCAGGTGCCGACCTTGCGTGGTGGACTGGTGGTGGTGCTGCTCGTCAGGGTTCAGTTCGCCGTCGGGAGGCAGTTGATCAGGAGGGCGAGGGCGAGGCCGCCATGGTGACGACGAGTGATGCAGGCACCTGCATAGTTTATTTTTCTAACCAATTCGACACATTGCCTATCTGCCTTTTCTTTCTGCCACTTACAATGCCTGGTGTTGTTTTCGCAGAGAAAACTCTGCCGGTAATTCTCAAGAAGAAGCAAAAGAGTATTTAGGTGGAATAACGCTAGTCGAAGCAGTGGATTGACAATGCTGGATATTGTTGGATCCGACCCTTACCAACAAGATGTTCATGGGCAAGGAATATATAACTTGGTCTCTTCTTCCTGACATCGAAGTCCAAAATTGTGACCAGCGAATGAGACACAGACCTTGTACAGCGTTGAATGTTTTCCAAGCACCACAAACGCGACAAAATGGCCCGTTAACAAGCCCACGAAGCAGAGACAATATAGGCCATCCAAGTCTGAAAGAGGCTGGCCGTTTATTCTCCTGACACTATAATTACCCGTGCAAAAGTGAAGAACCTGCATTTTCTTTCGCATGCATCCACCAGCAGAAGCATAACCTTTTTTTCCTGGTTACCACATCCTGCAGAATTATTTGGACTAATTTAACACGGCTTTTTACCGTTGCATGATATACTTCGAAAAGTATTTTTGGTTCCCGAGTTGTAGAGATTCTGTTACTTTAAAAAAATTAAAAGAAAAATTACGGCTTTCTAAATTTTTTTAAAAAAATTCCGGATGTAGCCAATGGTATATATTCCATAAACATACAGAATAGCACCTTCAAACAGCTTGTATTCCGAGCTATACAAAAAATGACAAAATCTGATAAATTTGGAGATTTCAAAAATATGCATACTAAGATCCACACGTTTGTCACTTATTTGTAGCTCATAGTACAAAACATTCGAAGTTGACTTTTTACAGGTTTGTGGAATACACCATTGGCTACTTCTGGGATTTTTTTCAATTTATATAAAACTTGTAAAAAAAATCAATTTTTTTTAAAAAAATACTACTGGAACTTGGGACTA
Source organism: Poa pratensis (assembly GCA_947311845.1). NCBI lineage: Eukaryota > Viridiplantae > Streptophyta > Magnoliopsida > Poales > Poaceae > Poa > Poa pratensis. Next base: position 51,592,697 of record CAMZMU010000059.1, read on the forward strand.
CAAAATCTGAGTTATTTGCACTGGTGGTCACACAACTCGACAGCTATGTGCACTTAAGTCACACAACTGGATAACTGAATTTTTTGGTCACACAACTCGTCATCTGGTGCACTTAAGTCACTGACCCACCTGTCAGGCCATTTTCCGTTGAAGTTGATGCTGACTGGACACGTAATCTTGCAAAACCCCCCTGTATTTTTGTACATTTGCAAAAAAAAACCCTATATTTTTGGACATTTCAAAAATTCAGGTTTTTTTTGCAAATGTACAAAAATACAGGGTTTTTTTGCAAAATTACGTGTCCAGTCAGCATCAACTTCAACGGAAAACGGCCTGACAGGTGGAGTCAGTGACTTAAGTGCACCAGATGACGAGTTGTGTGACCAAAAAATTCAGTTATCCAGTTGTGTGACTTAAGTGCACATAGCTGTCGAGTTGTGTGACCACCAGTGCAAATAACTCACAAAATCTCCACTGTACTGCTTCACCTACAACCGTAGCATGGTACCGACCGGGGAAATTATCCATTGACACGCCACAGAGATCATGCGAGCACACTCTCCTTTTTTTATTTTCCTTTTTTTACTGACTTTTCTTTCCCTTTTTGAGGTTGCACCCTCCTTTGCTGGACACCGTCACCGTGATACAGTTAGGTAGGTAGGTCATACCCTCTGCGCTCGACACCAGCAATCGAGCTGGATGCACAACAAAAGCATAACGAAAACCGTTGCAAAAACTATAACATCGGCACATGGAGGCGATCCAGGAATCATCCGTTACGCTGTACTCCACTGGGATTCGATTCTTCCCTGCAATCCAGCACGCATTCTCATTCCCTTCCCTTCCGTTCGCTCAACCGCTGGCCCACGCCACGTGTCCGTGGCCACACTCACTCTCACCAACCGACCGACCAGCTCCCCCGATTCGCTGACGAGGCAACGGCGGCCCCACCCGTCGGCGGCTCGGCGGGGCGCGCTTTGCGTGCGACGCGCAACCGCTCGTGGCCGCGCGCGCATCGCATCTGCCGTTCCCTTTTTATCTCCGCCGCTCCCCCGGCCATCCCGCACACGGCACCCGGACCGGGAGATCGACTCGACGAAACCATGGCGGACGAGAGTGACGGGGCGGCTGTCAAGAACCTTGGAGAGGATCCGGACGAGACCACTGCGTCTGGAGACGAAGAGGAGGAGGAGGAGGAGGAGGAGGGGTTCACCTTCGCCGCGGCCACGCCTCTTGCTGGCGGCAGCGTAATCGGGCACGTGTACCCGGTCTTCGGTCGCCCGCGATCACCGCCGCTAACACGGCCGGAGGAGGATGACGCGGGCACGGCGACCGTGCGGGTACCGCTGCGGCAGCTCCTACTGGCGGAGCGCGGCTCATCCTCCCCGTCCGGACAAGAACCTGACGACGATGAAGACGGCGTCGACGAAGAGCTCGACGGGGTGCCGACGGAGACCTACTGCCTGTGGTCCCCCGGAACCTCGCCGTCCCCGTCCCCGTCGCGGTGCCCGAAGAGCGGGTCGACGGGGTCGGTCCTGCGGTGGCGCCAGCGGCTGCAGGTGGGGCGGAGCCACAGCGACGGCAAGGAGAAGTTCGTGTTCCTCCAGCAGCGGGACACGCCCGGCTCCTCCCCCGGAGGCAAAGCGACAACCGGCAAGGAAAAGTTCGTGTTCCTGCAGGACACGCCCGGCTCCTCCCCCGGGCGCACGGACAGGGCCGGCGAGTCGTCCCCCGGCGGCGTCCACGGCTGGAGCTACTACGGCACGGGCAGGGGAAGCGGCAGGGGGAGCCGCAGGTCGTCGCCCACGACGTTCCTCCCGTATAAGCAGGACCTCGTCGGGTTCTTCGCCAACGCGGGCGCCCTCCGCCGGAGCTACCACCCATTCTGACCAACGTCCGCGTCGATCCACCTCCTGAATGGCCGAGCGGTTGCGCTCTTCTTTTTTATCTTCTTTCTTGTTCTGATTGTGATCATATACGGCAGTACTACGTAGAATTTTTTTTTTATCTTCTTTCTTGTTCTGATTGTGATCATATACGGCAGTACTACGTAGATTTTTTTTTATCTTCTTTCTTGTTCTGATTGTGATCATATACGGCAGTACTAAGTAGAATTTTTTTGTTCTAGTATTCCCGCCTGTATATATTACTAGCTGGTAGCTTGGTATAGTAGATCGAATTGATCAAAGAATTACAAGCGAGTTGTGTAGCAGATCATTTTCTTTTCTTAATTCAGTTCTAAGTTGTTTGCGGCAGATTCTCTGGAGTTTAAGCGTCAGAATGAGGAACTGAAGCGCACCCAGTTCCAAGCAAAGCGCCAGTTATGCAGATTTTTTGTTTTGTTTTATTCCCGTTTGTATATGATAGCTGGTAGTAGATCGAATTAATCCAAAGAATATAACCGAGTTGTGTACTAGAGCATTTCATTGTCAGTTACAAGTTGTTGCGGCAGCTAGATTGTTTGCAGTTTAAGCGTCAGAACGAGAAACTGAAGCGCACCCAGCTGCAAGCAAAGCCATCAGTTATGCAGAAACATCATCATAATTAATAATCTCTTAATACGAGTGTTAATTAAGCAAACGCAACGAGCTGAACTAGTAGCCGTACAGGCTGCCGTGAGTAGTATGAATATCGACCAGCCGGAAGTTTAGGCGAATACACTTACGTACGGTCGCTGTCCGCGGCGCCCTTCTTATCGGTGCGTCACCTACATACCATAGCGGTCGTTGCTTCCCCGAGCTTTACTCTTCGGATTAGTGGACCTAATTGATCTGTTGGATGTGTTAGGCTCCTAGTCACCCTCTTTCTCGGCTCGGAGTCGGAGTATACTAGACAACTTAGCGCGGCATACGCCGCGACCGTGTTGTTAAAAGAAGAATTACTGCGGTGTAAAAAAATTGAATTTGTAAATGTCCGCATTCAAAAGTTATTTAGATTTAATTGTGTTGAAATTTAAAAAAAAGTTGGCACTTATAAGTTGTTCAAATTTCAAAATTTGTTAAAATTGGTAAGTTATTCATATTTGAATTATTTTTGCGTTTATTAAATGTTCAGATTTGAAAGGCATTCAATATATTGAAATATTCAAATTTGGATTTTGATCATATGCCATAAATAGCAAGTGTTTATTTTTTTTTGTTCATGTTGATATATTTGTCATATTTGTAAGTATCGTGGTGTAAAGAATTCTAATTTGAAAATGTGCACATTCAAAAGTTGTTCGGATATAAATCTATTGGAATGCAAAAAAAGTTTGCATTTATAAGTTATGTTCATATTTGAATTATATTTATGTTTATTGAATGCTCAGATTTGGAAGGCATTCAATTTTTTTTGAAATATTCAAATCTGGAATTTGATCATACGACATAAATAGTCAGCGTTTATTTTTCTGGTCATGTTGATATATTTGCCATATTTTTCCGACGAATAGATTTGAAGTTATTGTTATACTTCACATTTCACATTCCTCTTATCTTTTTCCTTTGCTGAAATAATAATCGAAATATTTGTGAATTTTTTTTTTAGACAAATGACTTCGTTATTATAAATTGGAACATTGCTTATGATTTTTAGACAAATGACTCCATTATTAAGAGAGATGTGAAATGTTTGGAGTGTTGTAAAAAAAATGACTCCATTATCATTTGTTTAAGGAATTGGAACATTGCTTAAACAGTATTTCATTTTTTATCTTTTGCTTTTTCTTAAATAATACTCGGAATATTTCACATTTTTCTTACCTTTTGTAGATCAGTAAAAAATAATCGTAAAAATTAAATAAAAGCAACTCTTATATTACATCACCTAGTAAAGCCCACCATGGACGTTGTGACTCAAAATGTTAAAATTCGTCGTAATTTGTCGTCTGGAGTATCGGCAAAATTTGTAGCAAATTTAGATGTTCAAATATGTTTGTAGTTTGACATAGATATTTAATTAAGATCCATAATCAGGGGGAATACACTATATAAGTATCTTTTAAAATCAACTCCATTTATTTAGAGGGAATGTGTTTAGGTTGTATCTAAATATTTGCCAAATTAAAATATCCAAAAATGTTTGTATTTTGTCGTAAGTAGTTAGCATGTATTTTTCTGGTCATTTTTGTTGATTTTTTTTAAAAAGTTGGCACTTATAAGTTGTTCAAATTTCAAAATTTGTTAAAATTGGGAAGTTATTCATATTTGAGTTGTTTTTACGTTTATTAAATGTTCAGATTTGAAAGGCATTCAATATATTAAAATATGCAAATTTGAATTTTGATCATATGCCATAAATAGCAAGTGTTTATTTTTCTGTTCATGTTGATATATTTGTCATATTTTTCTGACGGATAGATTTGAAGTTGTTGTTATACTTCACATTTTACATTTTTCTTATGTTTTTCTTTTGCTCAAATAATACTCCAATTATTAAATGATGCGCTTGTTTGGTAAATTTCTAATTTGAAAATGGCTATATTCAAAAGTTTTTGAAATATGGAAATTATTGGAACTCAAAAAAGTTTGCGCTTAAAAAATGTTGTGAATTTAATAATTGTCCGTATTGGAATGTATTCAAATTTGAATTCTTTTAATGTTTACAAAATGTTCGGAGCTGGAAGGCATTTGAAATTGTAAGATATGTAAATCTAAAATTTGAGTTGAAATGCTCAAACAGGTTTTAAAAATTGTGCAAATTGGAAGTTATTCAAATTTTAATTTTTTTAGTGTTTACAGAATGATCAGGATTGAAAATCATTTTAAATTTATATTTTTGAAATATGCAAATTTGAAATTTGAGTTGGTGTGCTCAAGTACGGTTGTATTTTTTTCATAAATTTTTTCAAATATTGGCTAATTTGAATTATTCAAACATGTTTGTTTTTTTTTGCCAAAAATACTTTTTTTTTCTAGCCTTTTGATATATTTTTTCGGTGGTTATTTATGGAAAATTTTCAATTTTTTGTTTTTTTTAAATCTGGCAAGTGGGGACCACCGTGATGTCAGGCTGGAACGCTCGCGTGCGCGCAGCGGAGGCACGTGGAGGCGGAGCGCTCGCAAGCGGCGGCGCCGCTGCGTTTGTGTCGCCGGAGCCGTGGTTGGCGGCGTGCAGACACGGCGGAGGGCGGCGACCACGGCGACGTGAAATCCGGGGCCACGCGTGCAGCCCAACACGTGATTTCCGGCGAGGAGGGAGAGGGCGCGGCGGCGAAGGTCGGTGCGTGGTTCGATTCGTCGGGGGAGGACCGGAGAGGCGACGGCGTGGCGGCGATGTCGCGGCCGCGTGGGAGAGAAGAGAGGGAGGGAGGGGGGGTTTCGTTGGCGTGTTTCTAGAAAAGTCCCTGGGGTTTTCAAAAATTACAATTCAGTCCTTCGGGAGGGGTTTCGTGTAAATTTGTGCGCCAAAAAACGTGCGCGGCGGGTGACCGGCTGGAACCGGAGCAACCGGGTGGTGACCGGTATGCGTGGCGTTCGCTGATTGGTAGAAATTCCAGTGTGATGTAGCTGGGAACAGTGCGCGACGCTTAGGGTGGCGTGGACGATTTCTGACCGTCGGATGGCGCGGATCGGACGGACGTGAATAGAGGGTGGCGTGGCTCTGTGGAGGGGCTGTGATCCTTTCACGCTATTATATATTAATCTATAAGTAGATTTAGACTGGTAGATAGATAGGCGAGGCAGCTGACACTACATTTTGGGTTACGTTTGGAACATCCATCATTGTTTCGTTTATTAACAAAATCCTTCCCTGCATATCTTTTTTTTTTGCGAAACACAATATAACGCATGCGCTCATATACACGTGCACACTCACCCCTATAAACGCACACACGCACACCCTACCCCTATGAGCACCTCCGAGAGATCGAGTCAGCGGGTCGAGTCTTGAGATTAACGAAGTCACCACGGGTATCTCGCTGCCGACGAGAACGTCGCCTCCCACTGAAGAATATTCCGCCATAAATGAGAAACACCAGCGTCAAACCTGAGGTTTGAACTCTAGTGGGATTGGGGTACAACCACACTCATAACCATCTTGCCACATGCAAGTTCTCCGTTCCCTGCATATCTGTAGATCAAAAACTCCTAATTAATCTTTTCTACAAACGGAATATATTCATATCAAGTAAATGCCGATTACACAAGACATCTGCTGCAACACAATATCGAGAGATAGTCAAGGCATCGATGATTCAAAAAGACGATCAACATAACAACTACATCAAGCTGCTATGGTGACAAGCGAAGGTTGCACGAGAGGTACTCGACAACGACGCCTCTAAGAAGCGAACAAGGCACGATACAGTCATCGTTGGATCCAAACACTGAGACCAGATCATGGGTTTTCATCAAAAGAGAAGCCCGAACAAATTTCAAGAAATGCCTTCGGTAAGTGAATACGTGTGAACACCGCCATTTGACAGGTTCAACCAATGAAGGTCACCTAGAATTTAAAACTCTGAAAATCAAGACCTGCAACTCAACGAGTGCTACATAACCAAGTCGACCACCCTATACAGTCACCGCCTGTCGATCCATCATCGAACAACCGCACAAGCATGGTCCCGATGGGAGCAAGCCACGCAACTGCAACCATACTTATGCAGTACATGTTGCTGAGCACCGCATTGGGACCTCTACCATGATGGACAACAATCTCACCGAGCTTTACTCTTCGGATTAGCGGACGTAATTAACCTGTTGGATGTGTTAGGCTCGTAGTCACCGTCTTTCTCGGCTCGGGCATGAGGAGAGGCAGCTAGACTTCGCAATTTTGAGAGAGATATAAGTAGATATAGATTGGTACATAGATAGGTGTGGCATGCAGCTGACACTACATTTTGGGTTACGTTTGGAACAAAATCGTGCCCTGCGTATTTGTAGATCATAAACTCCTAAATTCTTTTCTATAAACGGAATATATTCATATCAAGTAAATGCCGATTACACAAGACATCTGCAGCAACACAATATCGAGAGATAGTCAAGGCATCGAGGATTCAAAAGGACGATCAACAAAACAGCTGCATCAAGCTACTATGGTGACAACCGAAGGTTGCAGGAGAGGTACTCCGACAACGACCCCTCTAAGAAGCGAACAACGCATGATACCGTCATCGTTGGATTTAACCACTGAGACCAGATCATGGGTTTTCACCAAAAGAGAAGCCCGAACAAATTTCATGAAAACCTTTGGTAAGTGAATACGTGTGAACACAGGCATTTGACAGGTTCAACAAATGAAGGTCACCTAGAATTAAAAACCCTGAAAATCGAGACCTGCAACTCAAAGAGTGCTACATAACCAAGTCGACCGCCCTATGCAGTCACCGTGAGTCGATCCATCATCGAACAACCGCACAAAGCATGGTCCTGATGGGACCAAGCCACGCAACCGCAACCATACTTGTGCAGTACATGTTGCTGAGCACCGCACTGGGACTTCTACCATGATGGACAACAATCTCATGACGCAAAGAGTTCAGATCACCCATGTAGAGATGATAGGCTAGTCACGTAGGGAAAATTTGGACAAATGCCGAACCCATGCAGTGAACATAAGTAGAGCCGCCAGATATGTCGTCGTAGATTCCTTCGTGGGCACGTCGAGCACCTCAAAATCTAGATCGAGCGGGGGACGAAAAATCACTAGGCACTCGCCAAAGCTCTTCGTTGCAACGATATACAATTGGGAGAATACTTCCACGAAACTACGCTTCCACAAACCTTGCAATCGTAGACATCAAGGTTGTGGAAGGCGATAGGAGTGACCGAGCTCTTTGTTAGGTTAGTGATCAGGCCAATGGCACATCCGAAAGCCCGAAGGGATGTTGCGGATGCCGTCAATGTCACCCTCTCGAGGGTTTCTGAAATGTGTCACGTCATTAGCGTAAAAGCAGGCCCGAAAAAGACTTTTCTTTCATTGCAACTTGGTAAGAATTCTGGGCATCAGTAGACAGAACTAACAGCCTGTGCATACAGTGCATTTGCTCCATGGCCAAGTCAAAGATGAAAGGGTATAGGGAGTCCCCCTATCTAAGACCATGGCGGTTATCGATCTCTTTGCCAGGGACACCATTGATTCGAGGCTTGGAGATTGACGTTCTAAACATCAGCGTGATCCAGTTGCACCATCTGGCTGAGAATCCACGCGCTTCAAGCATATCGAGGATATATGGGCATGAAAGGGTGTCGGAAACTAATATCAAACTTAAAGAGAAGCGGAACGTCTTGGTTCTTTGGAAATACTTGTCCAGATTCTATAGATAGAGAAAATTGTCTTGAATGTTTCTTCCAGCGATAAAAGCGCTTTATCAAGGCGAGATCAGATCATGAATCTTAGCTTGCAGTCTTAAGAAAGAATCTTGGAAAAAAGCTTTTGCAAAAGCATGGATTAAACCGATGGGTCCGTAATGTGAAATCTCGGAGTGTTGCTCTTTTGGGAGTAAATGTCGAACATTGTGGTCCGTCCCCGGTGGCTTCGACGCGGTGCTCTTCACCGGCACTTCACGAAGTGGCCTGTCCCCGGTGGCGGGCTTGGTGGTCGTGGCTTCGAGGCCATGCATCATCGACGGTGGAGAGGGACCGGATCACGTTTCAGCTTTTCATGGGAGACACCTTTTGTAAAATGTGAGGGTGTGGTTGTAATTCTTTTCTTCTGGAGGTCCTCCATGTAAGTGTAATCCACCACCAAACAAAGCTTTGGGGTCCTTTGACCCGGGGAAATATCTGGTGGAAACCAACTTTCGGTGGAAACTGGTGAAAACCACGAAATAATTGTGTATAAATGTTTCAATAAATTCTTAACAAAAAATGCATTGCATTAGGAAGGTATAGTTCTATAGACGTGTAAATTTGTAATTTGAAACTAGAAAATATTTAGGAGTTATAAAAATGACAAATTCAGCCATGAATAGTACAGTTTACAACTACTGTTCGTTTTGCTACTATTCATTCCTGAATTTTTTATTTTCACAACTTCTAAACAATTTTGAGTTTCAACTTGCAACTTTACTTACCTATAGAACTCTACATTCTCAACACTGCAATTTTGGTCATAATTAAAAAAAATTAAACATTATTTTGTCACGGTTTTCACCGGTTTCCACCTGAAGTTAGTTTCCACTGATATTTTCTCGCTTTGACCCCGTTTCCTGTTAAAAAAAAGTTCACCTTTGGAGTGATCATCAAAGACGAGCTAATCTCCGTGTCCTGCTTGGACCCAGACAAACTCATATCCACTCGAGCCGTCCGATCAACGGACAAATCCGAATCCGAGGCAGAGTTAAAAACGATCGAGTAGTTTCGGTATAAGTAAACATCTATCCCATCGTGAGAGAGACAAGGATCAGAGCTTCCACGCCCGCCCGGACATTGGACGCGTCCGGTTCAGGAGAAGCAGCTAGGACATGCAAGACGACGGCGACTTCACCTTCCCCGTGGCCGCGCCTCTACCAGTCGGCGGCCGCCGGCTGTATCCTATCTTCGGCCGTTCGCGGTCACCACCGCGCCGGCGTGCTCCGGAGCAGGAGCCGAAGACAGCGACGGCAACCGTGCGCGTTCCGCTTGGGCGGGTCCTGCTGGTGGACCGAGGACGAGCAGGAGCAGCGCAGCCCACTGATAGCGGGGAGCCGGCCAAGACGTGCAACTGCTCGTGGTGTCCCGGGTTGTCGTCGCCGGCGGCCAAGCCGGCCACGCGCTGCCGGAAGAGCGGCTCCACGGGGTCGATATTCCGGTGGCGCCAGCGGCTCTTCGGCCGGAGCCACAGCGACGGCAAGGAGAAGTACGTGTTCCTGGACGCGGCGGGCCCCTCCGAGCGTAAGGGGAAAAGCGGCGTCGCCGACCAGGGTGGTGGCGCCTGGAGCTATTACGCAAAGGCCGGAGCCGGCGCCGGCGTAAATGGCGGTCGGCGGAGCTCGTTCCTCCCGTACAGGCAGGACCTCGTCGGCCTCTTCGCCAGCGCCACTGCGTTCCGGCGGAGCTATCACCCGTTTTGACGTACCGATACAGTACTTAATTTTTTTTTCCTTCGCGTGCCTAAGGTGCTCGATATTTTTAGGGTTGTATCTGCGTACTTGTACGAATTCGTAGAGTAGTTCAGCATGCTACCGTGCGACTGGTAGTTGTTTTGGTTGGTTTGAGGGTAGTTGTTAATTGTGGTTGATTTGATGATTTATCGGTTGGTAACTGAAGTGTGTAAAAGAGCTTGCAGAAGACACGGTCGAAATTTATTGTATGTTCACTTAAACTTTATTCAGAACTGCTACATGGTGTAGCATATTTTTTTTATTTACAAAACACAGTATAACGCAGATGCTCACAAACATGTGCACACACTCACCCCTATGAAGGACACACACGCTACCCCTATGAGCAAGCATGCCCCTAGAAGACGTATGATGCTCATAGATGAAACCACGCACCCAACGGCTTACAACGCACCCTCTATAAACGACCCGGTAACTACAACTCGTGTTGTCCACAATCCTACCATGAGTGGTGAAGAGTTGGGACACACAGCTATAGAACCGCGTCATGATCGAACCAAGCAAGACAACGCCGTAGCACGACAACGACTCCAATGCCACTCAAACCAACGCACCTCCACTCATGTGCCTAGAGTGTCCACGAGTAGAAGGCAGGATCTGGCCGGACTCAGTGAAGGTGTCGACTAAATTGCATTTGCCATGTCGTACATTGCACCGCGGAAGACCACGCCCCGAGCAGCAGCCAACATCGACATCACATCACATCACCCATTGTCACATCGGTTTCTCCCTTGATAGCCTAGCTAGATCACATCTTCAAGAAGAGATCGCCGTCATGGTGCCACCGCCTGGTCCGTCGAATCAGACATAGGGTTTCCCTGCCACCTGAGAAGAGGCACGGGGGGCACGTCGGTACTGTTCAAGATATCTTCCGATATTTCGATAAATCGGCCGATTTATCGCTTCTCGGTGTCTGGCCGATTTATCGCTTCTCGGTGAAGGAAGCAGCGCCCACAGGAATCACCCTCGGTCCATCACTATGATCCCGATGCTGCTGGAGCGACTGATTTGGGATGAGGGACAGAGATGCAAGACGCCAACTTGAACCAACACCAGGAAGGAGAGAAGCAACATGCATGGCCTCACCGCCAAAGAAGAGGGGTGTCGGTCACCACCGGCACCGGGACACTCACCACGTGATGCGGCCCCAACACGCACCCCCACGCATAGAGAGACCCCGCCTCCATCGTTGGTAGGGCGAGCTTCGCTCGGCCACATCCTCCAACGGAGGTGAGAGGAAAGAGAGGGGAGAGGACCGGTCCTAGGGTTTGGGGTCCTCCGGCCGCTCGAGCGGGAGCGATGCAAGTGGGGTGTCATGAGTATGGCACTACTTGATTGGTAACTATTAGAACAATTAGCTAGTATACTCCCTCCGTTCCAAATTAATTGACCTAGCATAGTGCGTCAATTAATTTGGAATCAGACGGAGTATATAAAGTAATACTCCTTCTGATTTAAAATAAGTGTCGCAGTTTTAAACCGAGGTTAGTTCAAAACTTCCACACTTATTATGGATCAGAGGTAGTAACGATTTTGCTAGAATCTTCTCTCCCCTTGGTTTCCTCTTGGAATTAGAATCCAAATCAAATTCAGCTGACGAAACTAGTAGTCGCAACTTTGAATTTTTATCAAACCCGGATGTAGTGCACGGAAAGAGTACAAATGAAGGAACGGTCGTTCTCTTTGCCCATATCCTCCTCCAACTGATCACCAACTCTCATTTTCCAAGCTTTACTCCTTTGCATTAGTCGCCATAACATAATTAAGATATGATATCACGCAAATCTTATCACATCAATGAAGCCTCCTCCTAGCAGCCAGGACCTAGTACGCCCGTGTTTCTTGCAGCCTACGACGCGTGCTGTCTCCGGCATCAATCGACCATTAATTCCTAAGCGCTGACACGGAGAGCAACGACGCACGCACGTACAAGTCTGATACTGACTAGTCGTGTATTTCTTTCAATTGCTTGTAGCTCATCAACCCACGTCAGCACGCGAGTAGATTTTTGTGGGTACTTTTTGGTACTACATCATGACTTACCAAGTACGAGTACTATTCTATATTAAGTCCTGTCTTTTCTAAAACTCCTATGGATTTCTGAACTCCACGACAAGCTCATAACTTCATTAGACGGTAGACAACGACATTAGCACCCTGTTAATTGCACATTACAAGGTATGGCCCATAACAGTAATCAAAGCATAGTGGTGACACTAGCTTCTCTAACACAAGTCAGCACAGATTTTGCCGGAAAATATTTGAAGTGATCGGCGAGATCAACCTGCAGTTCTCAGCGTGACCCAGTCATAAAATACAGTGTAAATAAGGTAGGCCATCTAACAACTGTTGGGATGTATAAATCACACATAAACTAGGCAAAAATTTCAACGGTGTCCACTACACATGCTCACCAGGTCAAGATTGCTGCCAACGTCTAGGATTTGCCAACGGACCCGTCCATATACATACGGTATGTCTCTTTGTTCTTCCAGATTGAACAACAGGTGCAATTTCAGACTCAGCTTAAACTGAACCTTCATCAACCAACAAAGCAGTTACCAGAAAACCGCTTTCATCTTTAGAAAATATTTCTACTCATAGACGGTTTACAAATCCAATGTGTGGTGCTTAGTTCTGACAGTCTATTCAGTCCACTCTTTCTGAGACTCCTACGGGGATTCCACGACCGCTCATAAGATACGTCATTAGACTGTAGACAGCGAAACTAGCGGTCTAGCTCCCAGTTAATTTCACATTACAACATATGACCTATCACATTAATAAAAGCATTGAAAGGTACGGCTTCTCTAACACAAGTCAGCACATAATAGGCCCAAAAAGATTTAATGTGATCGACGAGATCAATCTGACAGTTCTTAGCATGGCCCAGTGATAAAATACAGTGTAAATAAGGTAGGCTATCTATTAACGTCTACTAACTGCTGGATGTATAGGCGCACATAAACTAGGCCAAAATTTCAACGCTACACATGCTCACAGGTCTAAATTGCTAGCAACATCAGAGATTTGCCAGCATCATATTGCCAGAACTTCCCTTGCATCGTCTCTTAGTTCTTCCAGACTGAACAGGTGCCTGGCATGCTGTAATTTCACAGACTGGGCTACAACCTTCAACCAACAAAGCAGCGAAAGGAAAACAACACTTGTCTTTAGATTGGCGCAACGAATATTTCTATTGACAAACGGTTTACAAATCCAGTGTGCGGTCCTGGTTTCCGACAAATGTACTGGTGTACAACACTTGGTATGAGAAGCAGCATCTCCTACACGTAATAGGACAAAGATAAGTAACTTCTACTGTGGTGATTATTATGAAAAAGTTGGTTCTGATCAGCTTCTAGTAAAGAGCAGGTCTCAAGTTCAAAGTTAAGAACCTAGAAATTTAGCAGTCTAGTCAGGATTCGTGAAGGAGAATTGTGAACCATATTAAAACACGAATTAAAAAACAGTACACTTAGGGAGCATCAGTATGGATGACCATGCGAGTTTCGGAAAACAAACTAATATTTATTTACCCTGCCTATATATGTTGCAATATAGTCATCTCAAATCCGGATATGCATAAATAACACAGCAAGCATCGATGGATGACAAGCTGTACGTTGAAGATATTTACTTGCATAAAACAAGTGGAGATAAAGAAGTGAAAATGCAAAACATAGATAGTGTACTCGCATCAAGAGCTAACGGCTGGCCACAATACATAGTACTACATGACAGCAAATAGTAAGTGACAAGATCCATTAATACAACTAAGCATTACCCTTGCAAAGTCTTGGCTAAAATACATTGTTCAAAGCCACAAAAGGAATGCACTGAAACACCAACATATGGGAATACCAAACTGTAGACATAGGAGTTAGGACATACATAAGCAATGTCCTGGAATTAGAAGAGTAGGCCCATAGCAGCCACAGGTTTTTACAAAAGTGCTCTGCCATGCTGAGTACGTGATGCTCCCGACTCTCATTGAGCAGCTGACGGCAATTCCACAAAACAGGGAATATAAGGTAGACCATGCATGGACTCATTGCAGATAACATCCACTTTATGATTATCCAAATCATATGATATGGTCTTCGCTCTGTTGCTAAGGAAAATCATATTACAATCTGGATGAACTGCAAACATGTTATAAGAAGAGTAATCTTTGTGACAATGTCCTCCAAACAGTTCCAAAATGTTGACAGTGTGCTTTAGGGTCCACTTGCCAGTACCATGATCCTCAAGAACCCAAATATAGAGCCGGCAATCATGGGAAACATCTATCTGCCACGCATACAAGTATCCCTGAGACTGCCCAATGGAAAAAAAATCAGTTTTGTTTGGCAAGTCAGGTATCTTAATCTCCCTCCAAACATTCCCCTCGGTGTCAACTGTGACTACTGAATTACTACAAAGGGTAGCGAAATGCATAGTGTCGTTCAGGAAGACACCCATTCTGCTAAGATCCACAGGAGTTCCGAAGTCCCACTTACTCTGCAGGTAACTCCACTGTCCGGTTTCTGATGAGTAGACCGCCATTTTTCCGGAATCAATCCCATGAATGGTCAGCGACGCAAACACCAATAAGCGAGATGGAACAGCAACATCGAAACCTATGTACCCTATGTACCCGTTCAATAGGTGGTCGATATCATGACCCGGATATAGTATGGGAGGCAGCACAGTCCACTCCTCAGTCGCAGGATTGCACAGAACATCATCCCATTTGTTGTAACACGAACTCCAGCATAAGCAGAGGAGAAGGCCACCGCAGACTTGCTTCACAGAAATGTGGCTGTAGCTCTCACGCAGGAAAGGGAAAGAACGGTCGACCAGAGGCGGACCCTTTCCGGACAAATTACGAAAACAGAGAGTTTCGTTCCGGTCGTAGTAGAAGAAACCAGAAAGGGTTTGTGGCGACCTCTTGCGAATGTCCGGCGAGGAGCAGAGGGCAAGCCACGGCTTGGACACGCATTTGAAGCGACACAGCGACCTGTAGGGCACCCGAGCAAGGATCTCGACGGGAGGGCCCTCGGGGAGGCTCGCCGCCGGATGCTGCTCCTTCTGGTGCTTCTGCTTCTTCTCCTATAAATGATACAAACAGTTCGTTTAGGGCTCCCGATTCTTTTTGGATCAAAGATTAGATCGAAGAGGCGTGGAGCATACCTGAGAAGCTAGTGGAGCAATGGCGGGAAGCAGCGGCGTAGAATGGGGCGGCAGAGCGTCTACTTCTCCTCCTCCTGGCGGCATCGCCTCGCGGAGCAATGCCTCGAGGAAATCGACTCGACTGCTGCTCGCCGGGAGTCCAGCGATGGGGAATGGAGCAGCGGCTGTTTCTGCTTTTTTTTTCTTTTTTCTTTTAGACAAGCAGCGGCTGTTTAGTGAGCGGTGTGACTCCGTGATAATGGGCTTCTAAGAACGGCCCAATGAATCCTGGTAACTTAACTTTTTTTCCGATTAGTCCTCTCCCCTGGAAATTTGTAGAATTGCATGAACAAAAAAGGATATTTGAAGAACTTTTTTTTCCGAATAGTCCTCTCCCCTGGAAATTTGTAGAATTGCAGGTATTTGAAGAACTTTTTTCCGGTTAGTTTGTTAAGTTTGCAGCTTATAACTGAAAGTGTGCAAAAGAGCTTGCAGCAGCAGGATGTGCATACAGAGTTTTGTGTGTCCTGGTACTTGTATTCTTAAACACTTGTTGGAACTTGTTCATTTCCCAAGCAATTAAAAGGATAATTATGACACTTGATAGATTATGAAGTACACTTGCAGTTATCACCTTACTAAGAGCAACTTCCTTCAAATATAATCGGTTCCCATGTTTTTCTCCTTGAAAATTGAATTCAGTCTAGACTTAGTTGATCCAACATGCAACCTTCGTTTAGCTGCAACTTCAAAAGTCGATCAAATTCACCCTGAGCGTATAAATACAAAATCCAATCTGACGAGCTTCCAGGACCTATTCTGATATACTAGCAGCTACGGTGTTGCGTACGTCTCATCCAGTCCGGCACATTACAACATTGAACACCGCCTTCGTTCTGGATTCACAGAGCTTTGCTGTGACACCAGCTTATCTAACAAAAGTCAAGTACAGACGCTGGCCAAGAAGAATTTAAGTGATGGTGTGAGCTCACCGCGCAATTCTCAGCATGGCCCCAGTGATATAATACAGTGTAAGCAATGTAGGTTAGATGTTGGATGTATCTCATATAAATCCAAACATGCACATCACGCATCTCTGATAGAACAGTTGCACAACAGGAGAGCAGTCATTCTTCTTTCTTTTCTCTTACCTTTTTACCCCAGAAAGTTAGGAAACCTAGAAAGTTAGCAACTGGAAGTGTGTAAAAAAACAACTATATTCAAACGCAGTTGTTCCCCTCAGAATTGATTTCAGTTCAAATTCAGTAGATGCAACTTGCACCTTTCCTTAGCTGCAACTTACAAAACTTGATCAAATTCAGAAACTGAGCAAAGCATAAATATAAGATTAAGATCTGGTCATTCCCCAATCTTCAGTTCACTAACTCTCCTAACCTTTACTCTGTGTAGCGGCGCAATCCTGCAGCCATATCATACATGATACATCCATGTCAGCCCTTAATTAAGCCTCACTACCAGGATCGTAAATGTTTGTACATGTTCCTTGCAGCCTACAAGCTGCCTCGGATAAGGACCAAGTATAAGTACAGTTCTCTCAGCTCAGCATGGCCGAATGATAAATACAGTGTAAAGATAAGATAGGCCATCAAAGAACTGTAGGATGTATCACATATAAGAGTACAGACAATTAAACAGGTAGATCATGCATCTCTGTTGGAAAGGTTGCACAGCGCATGAACAATGAGCCAATTTACTCTCCATTCCTTTCCTTTTTTCCCCAGACAATTTGCAAGCATGAATTATGTACAAGTCAGTCCATGGCTTGTATACTCGAGTATTTGCACCTACATTAAGAATACCTTTCAGAAGGACCCGATTCAGCATGTTTCTGGCTTTGGTCAACACTTGGTAACATATGATATAAGTAACAGGACCCGCTGTAGTGATTATCATCAGAAAAGGGGTCGTGATCAGCTTCTAATAAAGAGCAGGATTCGAAATCGAAGTGATGCAACCAAGAAATTTAGTAATTAGTCAGGACTCATCTAGGAGAAGCCTGAACTATATCAAAACAATAACTGAAAAACACACTCAGGGAGCATACCTACTTTAGTGATGAAAAATGAGTTTGTAGGCATATTACCCCAGTCCTACTACAAATAGATTAATGAGTGGATGATGTTGTTCTCTTCCTATCGAGAAAGTGCTCATCCACACTGAGCAAGAAAAAGAAAATGAAAGAACTTTCCAGGTATATCTAGCTGCATCATTCTTGACACCTTCAATGTAGAAGGCCATGCAGGTTTTATGAAAGAAACTAATGTTTATTTACCCAGCCTGCATATGCTGCAGTATAAAAGCGATAGCCCATAATCATCTCAGATAATACAAATGCATAAAAACAGAGCTAGCATCGATGGATAGCAAGCTCAACATTCAAGATATTTACTTGCACATAACAAGTGGAAATAAGGAGGTGAAGATGCGAACAAGTTCAAACATAGATAATGTGTTCTCAATGTCTTAAATTCAATAGCTAACAAGTGGCCACAAGCCACAATAATTAGTACTACATGATAGCAAACAGATTAACTGACTAGGTTCATCGTACAACTAAGCATTACCCTTATAAAGTCTTGGCTAAGAATACAATGATCAAAGCCGCAAAAGTAATGCACCAGAACACCAACAGCTAGGAATACCAAACTGTAGACATAGGAGTTAGGATCTCACTAAGCAATGCCATGGAGTTAGAAGAGTAGGCCCATAGCAGCCACATATTTTTACAAAGGTGTTGTGCCATGCCGAGTAGGTGATGCTGCGCTGACTCTCAGTGACCAGCTGGCAGTAATTCCTCAAAACAAGGGACATAGGGTAGACCGTACATGAATTCATTGCACACAACATTCACTTCCTGATTATCCAAATCATAGGACACTGTCTTCTTCTCAGTCTGGCTGGTAAGGAAAATCACATTACAATCTGGATGAACGGCAAACATCTCATAAGAATCGCCATCTTTGCGACAATGCCTTCCGAACAGTTCCAAAACGTTAACAGTATGCTTTAGGGTTCACTTGCCAGTACCATAATCCTCAAGAATCCAAATATAGAGCTGGCAATCACGAGGATTATTTATCTGCCACGCATACAAGCGTCCCTGAGACTGCCCAATGGAAACAAGATCAGTGTCGCTTGGCAATTCCTCTGGCATCTTAATCTCCCTCCAAACTTTCCCCTCGGTGTCAACTGTGACTATTGATCTATCAAGGGTAGTCAAATGCAAAGTGCCATTCAGGAAGACACGTGTTTTCCTACTATGATCCACAAAAGTTCCGGGTGCCCACTTACTCTCCACGTAAGTCCACTGTCCACTTTCTGATGAGTAGATTGCCACTTTTCCAGATTCATTCAGACCATGGGTTGCGATCGCAAAGACCATAAAGCGGGATGGAACAGCCGCATCGAAACCTAAGAATGAAATTAGGGTGCTAAGCTCTTGAGCTGAGAGTCCTAAGGGAGGCAGCACAGTCCACTCCTCAGTAACAGGATTGCACACAAGGTGATCCAGTCCTGTTCCCGTGTTCCAGCAGCTGCAGAGAAGAAGGCTGTCGCCGTATTGTTCTACAAAGATGTCTTCGTACCTCTCAGTCACAAAAGAGAGTGACGGATCAACCAGAGGCGGACTTCTTCCGGACAAATTACGAAAATGGCGGCCACTTCTGTCTATGAAGAAGAAGCCAGAAAGGGTTTGCGGCGACCTCTTACAGATGTCCCGGGAGGAGCAGAGGGCAAGCCACGGCTGGGACACGCACTTGAAGCGGCACAGCGACTTGTAGGGAACCCGAGCAAGGATCTCGACGATGGGGCCCTCGGGCAGGCTCGCCTGCTCCTGTTGCTTCTGCTTCTTCTCCTATAAAAAGATACATACAGTTAAAGTCGACACAACGGTTTCTCGTTTATGATCTCGCTATTCTAGAAACTTTAAGGAGTGCATTTTCATGTCTTAGGGAAGTTGTAAAATTTTGGATTTAACATATGGGCATGCTGTTAAAAAAAATACAGTAAATTATTCCAGTAAAGGGAGGAGGCCGGAGGGGTTCTCTGGTCTTCCCGTAACCACTGATATTCGTATATGCTTCACTCAAGGCAATTATAAAACGAGAGAGAGTGCTAATAACGTCAGTATAGTGGCACACTAGGAAAAATATCATCAATAAATATCATCCCACACAGATATTTTGAAGCTACGACTGTCGGATAAATGATGATGGATGTACCGTCTCATGCTCGCAGAGACTCCAAACGGAGGACGAGCTTCAGGGAGGCATTTTTTAATTAAAAATAAGTGCAAGCTTAAATAAACAAACAAAAAAAGTTTGGACGTAGTTAATCTTTACTACTCCGTATTAAATTGGAACCGGTGGTGATGGTTTGGTACTTGCAAACGATTCGTTTAGGGTTCCTAATTCCTTGGATCGAAGATGGCGGCAATCGAAGTATCGAACTATCGAAGAGTAAACGATCAAATGAAGGGGCGTGGAGCAAACCTCGGAAGGTACTGGAACAATGGTGTGGAGCGGCGGCGCAGAGTGGGCTGGAGCGTCCTCGTCGAGGCGGACGGCCGCCGGCGGGTGGCCCTGACCCGTGCAGGCGTGCTCTCCTCGTCCTCCACCGCCGCCTCCTCCTGCTCCTCCCGCAGGCTGCATAGGTTCCTCTCCGCCTCGAGGCAGACAACTCGACCGCCGCCGCGGCTCGCCGGGACTAGGGTTCGGGATGGGGAATGTAGCGGCGGCTGTTTCCTGAGTGCGACAGGAGACTGTGGAGTGTGGAGTGGAGTGGGAGACTGGGAGTGCTCGTGAGTGTTGTGGGCTCTTGGATTATTACTGCTAGGTAGGCTTTCAACAACCTCAAAGTGGAAACAATCAAACAGAGGCCGATATAATTTGAGTCTGCATTTTTCTGTTTCACACAATTGCAAAAAAGACTAAGTGTAAGGTAATATTCAGATCTACCACCGTGCAAAATTTAATGAAAAATCGTTATATTTTGACCTGGGCAAAAAAGAGAAATATGCGGAACTGGATCGACGAACAATACGCCGTCAGGAAAAATCGAAATGTTGCCAAAGTTGTCATTTTTGTGTAGTGCAGAATAACAAGAATGTTTCTTTGAAACTTTACACAATGGTAGCCCAGAATAAATCGAACTCAACTCAGCTCAAACTCAGCTTGATGCAGCTCGCAACATTCATTTAGAGCATCAAAACTCGTGCCGCTCAACACGTGTCCGGCGGCATCACCGGACGGAGCGTCCGAATGAGACACGAGCTACTGGGAGAGCTTCTCCCAACCCGCGATGCAAATACCTTTTTTTAAACATGACTGAAACATGAAATTCATTCAAAATTTATGATTTTTTACAAGTTCGAATAAATTTTAGGTATTGAATCATAAACGCTAGGCCAATGCATAGTACCATTAGGAAGATTTATGTTTCCGAACTATTATTCAGATCCTCAGTAGTTCCGGAGGTCCACTTACTCTGCATGCAACTCAACTCCATTCTTCAGGAAATTGGTAGATCGGTGGAGTTTCTTTCAGCTAATACAGGAACCATACAGATCCTTACATTTACGGAGCTAGCGACGCGGGCGATGGTGGGGCGACGCCGCGCCACCCTTGCGCCTGCGGCCTGGGGACATGAGAGCTCCGGCTCCCGATTCTCTTGCCTCGGCGCGCTGACGGCGAGTTCCCCGGAGAACCAAGGCTCGCTGGCGGAGGAGTCGCCGCCGACGGTGGATCTGGAGGCGGCGCTGCTTGGGCACGACGACCTCGACGCAGACCATGTTGCGGTGCAGATCGCGCAAGCCGCCGTCATGGATGAGTCGTACTCGATCTCGCCGGACTGTCGGGACCCTCCTAGCCCAGCGGAGGAGGCGGACACTGTCCAGCGGTTTTGGACGACGGCTGGATATCCATCGCCGGCGAGCAGGGACTGGGAGCGATCGGCGACCTCGATTTCTAACGCAGGTAAGGATCTGGTGTTGTCTGTGTGCAGGGATGCTCTGGGACTGGATCAATAGACGGGGGAGCAAGATGCCACGTTCTCCTCACCGCGCCGAGGTCCTTCTTCCTCGTCGTCAGGGCTGAGGCTGTCGCGCTCGCCTCCTCGAATGGGCCCGTGGAGAGCCCCCCTGCCTCCACGGTGAGTCTCGCCGCCTCCCATCCTCGGGACCTTCATCGACAAGGCGCGCCAAGAGACGCGGAGGATGCCGGAGAAGGTGGGCCAAGCCTTCGACATGGTGGCCACCGCGACGAGCTCGCCGGAGGTGGTGGTTCCGACGGCGGCGGAAATTCAAATTTCGCCTAACCTGTTGGTGGGCCACCCGACAATCAATCCGGGCCGTTCATCGCCGTGGGCACATCTCCACCGTCCACGTAGAGTCAACCCTAGCTCGGAGTCGGTCAGGCTCTATCATGAACCTGATCAGCCTCTCAGCAGCCATCTTCGTCGCCGCTGCACCATCTCTCTCCCGCCCCGACCTCGCCGCCATCCTTCTCGTCGCAGGCGGTCTCCACTTCCACGCCGTCGTCGCCCCTCTAGGCGCGATCGTTCGCGTCCGTGGCCGCGGCCAACAGCCCCATGGCAGCGCCGCAGCCACAGCGTCCGCAGCTTGGTGGACCTCCACGGCCGGGTCCTGCCCGCCCTCCCGCGCAGGCTCAGCAGCCGCAACAACCTCAAGTGCAGGGGCCCGCCGACGGGGGGCGCAGGGGGTACCGCCTCCGCAGCTGGCCGGCGGAACCATGGCCGGCGTGGGACCTCACCTTAGGCCGCCGACGGGTGTTCCTCCGTTCCGCCCACTGCAGAACCCGTCTCGGCAGCCAGGTCCTCCGACGTATATGATGCCGCCGCCTGAACAGATGTTGTACCCGCCAATCATGCCTATGCCTCCCCCGATGTACCAGCAGTTCCAGCAGCCGCCGATGCAGCAGCCGGTGGGGCAGGTGGGGGGCAAGTGGGGGGCCAGGGGCCGAGACCCAAGAGGAAGAAGAAGAGGCTTGCTCAACAGCCACCGCAACAACTTCAGTTTCAGCCTCCAGGTTTTCAGCCTCCTCCGGTTCTGACGGAGCAGTTCTTCGTGCCACCGACAACAGTCGTGCATGGTCTGCAGCTGCTTGCGACTCCGGCTGCTGCAGCTCCCACAGTCATGCCTGAGGCTGCGAGGGTGGATGGAGTGCCACCGGCAGCTGGGTCAGGAGGTAAAGACGAGGCAAAGTGTGTGGGTTCGGGTAAAGCTAAGAAGTCGTCGAAATGCTGGAACTGTGCGGTTGATACTCACACCACGAAGGGGTGTCCGGTGAAGCACTACTGCTTGGTGTGTGACAATGGGGCTCATCCAACTTTCCGGTGCCCAACGCTACGACTCCCCAAGCCCACGGCCTTCACTGCAGGTTATGGCACTGAGGAGACGATCTTTACGCAGCTGCCCGATAGTGTGTACAAGCCCCACCTGATTCCGTCGAGGTCACCCACTGCTTTGGTGAGGATTGTTGGGGATCCGGTGTCTGCGTCAGCCGTTCAGAGCTTGGTTTCCAGGATGTGTCCGTCGAGCTCGTCATGGACATGGGAGGCTGTTCTGCATGGGACTAAATGCTTTCCTTATCGGCCTCCCTTCTGTGGAGGATCTTCAGCGGTTAGAGGGAATGCAGATGTGTGTACCGGGCTTTAAGGCCACAGCTACGATCTCGGTATGGAAGAGGCAGGATGTCCTCCCTATGAGAGTGCTGGAGTAGGTGTGGGTCCATGTTCAGGGGGTTCCGTATCCTGTGAGGCATTTCCTCGGTATCTGGGCTGTTGGTTCTCTGATTGGTACTACACTGGATGTTGATCTTGTCATGCTGAGGAGTAAAGGCATTGTGCATATCTTGGTGGCGATGCCTAGCTCTAAGCCCCTGGACAAGCAACAGGATAACATTGGACCTTATGTTGGTACGGCTTGTGTGGTGAAGCTGAAGGAGTATGCTTTTGTGTTCCGCCGCGAGACAGCGGATTTCACCCCTGATGCACAGTTTGTCCCCTATTTCTGACGCCGCAAGGGAGATGACGCAGATGATGATTTTGGGGGTGCTGACGAGGGGATGGAGGACTCCATGGGCGCCCCGGACATGAATGCGTCGCAAAATACAAGCATGGAAGTTGACTCATCCTCGGGAGTGGCAAACTTGGGAAAAGCCACGGTCACATCTCACACAACTTTGCAGAAGCTGATTCCGATCACTCCTTATAATCCAAACCCAAAGTCTCCATGGTGGATCGAGATCGTGGCACAGATTCGCCGGGACTCGCCAAGTCTGCTGCGTGACGCCGATGCTACAGCTATCTGTACTTTTATGTCCCAGGTGGACAACACTTCGGCGACTAATTCCAGCCCATCTGGGGCGCTGGAGAATGGGCAGGCGACGGATACTGTGCGCCGCACCTCGGCGGTGGGCTACAGCCCAGACGGGAAGCTGGTGGTCAACCAGACCTCGCAGCCCACGGAGGCGACCCACCGCGCGTCGGAGCCCAGCAAGGGCCCAACTGGGCCGCTGGAGTGTGCGTTGGCTACGCGGGAGCGTGGCCCAGCGGGAGTGGCCGGGCAGCTGGACCGGGCCGCATTGGAGCCAGGGCCGGGGAAACAAGCTGCCCATGTCTCTGCTGGGCTGGACTCCACGCATGGCACTGGTGGGCCGGTTCTTGGGGAGGCATCTACTTCGACACTGCCTCCCTGGGATGGACCGGCGACTGAGGCAGTTGGGATGGGTGCAGTCACGACACCGACTATGACTCACCCGTCCGAGGCTGCCTCCTTTGGTGCGACTGTGTTGGCTGGGACGGCTGCTACATCGCCCATGCCGTCCCTTGCTAACGCTTCGCCTGAGGATTCGCCCACGGTTCGTGGCTCTGTTACGCCTTTCACTCCACCTCCCACTGCGTTCACTCCGCCATGTCGCAGTGAGAGGTTTGGATCGGCGGTGGACGGGGCGTCTGCGACAGATGAGGACTCCATGAAGAGGGCCATGCGTCTCAAAGCTTCACGCAACATGGACTACCGTGGTACGGATTTAAATTCAAAGTCTTTTCTTTCTTTTTCGCCTAATTCAATTCAGTCAAAACTTTCTAGTATAGGAGTTAATCTTGGTATTACTAAATTACATGTTGATGTTTCAACCAAAGTCTTGAGGCATATGGAATTTGACCGTCTTACGGTTATTCCTAAAGCATCGACTGGGTTGACAGCCACCTATACGGATGAAGAAGAAGCGAATGCCACATCAGATGGTCAGCTTCTTTCTCACCTAGTTGGTGAAGTGTCGGAGGTTGGTTTGGATGATGACGGTCTGAGCTCATTGTATGGGCTGAAAGCAACCGGTCGAAAATCTAAATCTTCCTCCAACAAGGCGTCCCGGAAACGGGCAAAGTTATCCAAATCCCCAAAAGTTTCCCAATGAATGGCATGCTCAAAAATAGCAGAGGTCTTGGTGACTTGGCTAAACATTTGCACTTTGCTGATAGCATTCGGGATCATAATTTGGATTTCTTAGCTATTTCCGAGACGGGAAGACGTGAGTTCTCGCAAAGTCTATTGAACCATCTGTCGGGCGGTATAGACTTCGAATGGTACTCTCGCCCTCCCCATGGCCGCTCCGGGGGCATCTTACTTGGCATCAGGACCGACACCATGGAAGTGTTGGATGTTTCAGAAGGTGACTTTCATATTAAATTACACATCCGAAATATATCCGACAACTTCATTTGGAGTTTGGTTGCCGTGTATGGGTCGGCCCAGGAGGAGGCTAAGACGGCTTTTCTTTGTGAGATGGTTAACTTGGCAAAAGACAACCCACACCCATACATCATTGGTGGGGACTTCAACTTGCTTCGTTATCCATCCGAGAAAAGTAGAGGTCGGTGAAAGGATCGGTATGACACCTAGAGGGGGGGTGAATAGGTGCTACTCCAATTTTAGTCTTTTTCAATTTAAGCTTGACACAAAAGGTAAATTCTCTAGATATGCAACTACGGTGAATTTACCTATATGACAAGCAAGCAACTAAGCACGATAATATAAGGCGGTAAACAAGGATAGAGGTAACCGAAGTCAAAGCACGCGGAGACATGGATGTAATCCCGAGTTCCTCCTTTTTAGGGGAGTACGTCTCGTTGGAGAGGTGTGAACCAACACAATGGTTCAACGGCCACAAAGGCCTCACCCTCTTCTCCGGTGAACCGCACCACAAAGGTTTGGTTCACTTCAACTATCGGAAACCTTCGAGGCGGAGTCCGGAGCCTTTACAACAACGATTTGGGGCACAACCCACAAAGGATTGGGGGCTCCCAAACAGCTACAATCTGTCACAAAGACAATCAAGTGAGTACAATAGGGGGCTAGGTTTTCCTAGTGGAAACCCTAGCTAATGGTCCCTCAAGTGAATGAGAGGGAAATGACAAACGGCTTGGTGAAGATGTAGATCGGGGCCTTCTCCTTCAATCCTCCAAAGATCAACGAGTTTGGGTGGAGGGATTGGGAGATCTAGTGATTCTTGAGCTTGCAACAATGGGGATCTTGAATTCTGGGCGAGCTACTCAGCTGGAGGTAGGTGGAGGGGTATTTATACCCCTCCAGAAATTCTAGCCGTTGCCCTCAGTTTGATACAGATTTCACTTAGGCCGGAAGTTCCGGTTGGGCCGGAAGTTCCGGCTGCCGGAACTTCCGGGCAAACCTCCGGCCTACCACAGAACACTTTTGCTTCGAAAAAAGTCGGCCGAAGTTTTAGGCCGGAACTTCCGCCCTTGGGCCGGAACTTCCGGTCCAAACCGGAACTTCCGGCCAGTATAAAACCTGAGCATTTCCACAAGCATCAATCTTCTTTGATTGTGAACTTTGAACCTGTCACAAGCTAAACATACTGTTAAACACGGCTTGTGTTGTCATAATCACCAAAACAAGATTACGGGCAAGTTTGCCCTTTCAATCTCCCCCTTTTTGGTGGATGATGACAACACAAGAAAAAGATTTGCAACATATAGACGGGCTCCCCCTAAGCATGTGCATAACTTGAAAAGATGCATTTGAATACAATATGCACATAACTTAGGATCAACACTCCCCCTATATTTTACAAGTCAAGCAAGTAAACAAGTAGACATAGAAACACAACATAGTCTTTACATAAAAGTTCACAATAAGGTTCCACATGTCTTACCACATGCATAAGATAGGAGGTTCACACACACATAAAAGGTTCAACAAAGGCGACAAATACAAATAACCGGAGCACAAAACATAACGGAAACACATAAAAGACGAGACTTTGTGCTCCACCCATGCAAATCCCGCAACCTAGGAGATAGACTTCTCCCCCTTTGGCATCAAGACACCAAAAAGGGAAAAGAAAGCGAATCTAACGTCCCTCACTCATCATCCGACGAGTCCGTCGCAAGCTCCGCATCATCCGGCACATGAGTAGTCCACTGAACTGTCGCGTTGTTCCAACGCTTGTATGGAAGGTGTGGAGGAGGAGGAGGAGGACAGTTGGGGACCTTGAGATGCTGCATCATCTTGTAATCATTCATAAGACCCTGGTGCCTCTCCACTGACGCGTGAAAGTTCTCTTTGTGAAGGCAAACATTCATCCTTAATATCTTGTCAAGTGCACGCTGAGCCCATGTGCGTTGCTTGGGTTGACCGGGCTTCTTCACTCTTGGATCACTTGGGATATGAGACCCACTAGCTCCATCATCGGTGGCCATAGGACCTTTATCCTTGTTGAGATTGAGATGAGCAACCTTCTTGTGCATCAAAACAGGCTTATGAAAATGTCGCAGCCGAGGGCTGCATCGGGGTTAAGCACATCATGATCTCCAAAAGGGAACTTGGACTTGATGAGCCTCATAATGTAAGGAGCATATGGAGGCACTTTCCTTCCTATCACGCATCATATATCTCATGAAAAATGAAGTCCATCACATCAATAGGAAAGGCATTCGCTTCGGGATCATCTTCCATAAAAACATTGTGAGCATAGACCATGAGATTGACAAGACCACCACGGATTTCATTGTTGTTGCCTCCACTTGGAGCAATAGTGTGGCGGAACATGCGAAGCAAGATGTCATAAACGGGAAGGAGTCCCGTTGTGCTGCCAATCACTCCATCATCAGCATATAGATCACTCATCTCATTCTTATCATAAGCAGCCCCTTGAATGTGCATGCGTTTACCGGAAGCCCTGGTGCAGCTAGCAAACCCATACCGGTGTCCATCATGCTCAAGAGCATCAGCAAAGTCATGAAAGTTGGCGGAGAGCTTGTGATTGCCGCACATCCAAGTCATACCACGGGCAGGAGTCTTGTCAAACACCACAGTGGAATAGAACTGATGAATCATGTGGATGTTGTAGTCGGACTGAATCTCCATCAGAGGACGCAAACCAAGAGCCTCCACCACAGCTACAGCCCCACCAAAGTATGCTTGTTGCTTCTCCAAGTGTTCAAAATCAATGGGCTGCATAGGGCACACCTTGTGCTTGCCAAGCTTGCAATATACCTCCTTGTACAGCACCTCTTGCTCAACATGATAGAAGCAAGAGTCCAAATCAGGGTCACGCTCGCCTTCATTGGTGAAGGCTAAGCGCCAAGGAATGAAGTCCCTTTGATGCTTAGGAACAACAGGCACGGGTGCTTTTTTCTTCTTCTTTGACATAGGTTTCTTCGACACAGGGGCAGCAGCAGTCTCACCACGAACAAGATCATCCTCTCCTCCACTAGTGGGACGGGACCGGGAAGCGGTACGCTTGGCAACAGCTCGACGGACACGAGAGCCACTAGGTGCTGAGAACAGATAGAAGATAGCATAAGATAAGTGCTCAAGTCAGATGATAAAAGAAACAAGAAACAAGTGGATTGAATGTTAGCATTTTTCCTGTTTCAGGGCGGAAGTTCCGGTCGCAGCGGAAGTTCCGGCCAAGCCGGAAGTTCCGGTTTGCACGGCTGCGAGAGGAACAAGAACCTCAAACAAAAAATTGCTAACAAAAATCAAATCGTTTCTAGTATATGTTAGGGCAAGCCTAGAGGATTGTTTTCACCAAAGGAATTCAAGTAAAAGGCTCTATTTCTACTAGGTTAAACGAAAAGTGCATCTCGTCCTAGATGTGAAATAGAGGAAAGTACCGGCATCCATGGTGAAAACCGCTTGGAGGAACGGGATCCCCTCGTCGAGGAGATGCAGATCCGACCGGAAGCCGGAGGAATCCGCGGCGGGAAGGCCGCGGTGGAGATGGGGTGGTGGGGAGTTCCTGGGCGAGGAGAGAGA
Source organism: Poa pratensis (assembly GCA_947311845.1). Lineage (NCBI taxonomy): Eukaryota > Viridiplantae > Streptophyta > Magnoliopsida > Poales > Poaceae > Poa > Poa pratensis. The sequence continues at coordinate 51,621,202 of CAMZMU010000059.1, forward strand.
GAGCACGGGCGCGGGGGTGGAAGAACTGCTCGGGAAGAAGCAGCCCACCCCGCGGCCTGGCATAAAAGCGCCCAGAACACTTAACCCGGAAGTTCCGTCTCAGCCGGAAGTTCCGGTGGCCGGAAGTTCCGGGTAAAGTTCCGGCAAAACCTCCGGGCAAAAAAGAACAGTTTTAGCCCGGGGACTTAGCCGAAATTTTGACTGAAACTTTCGGGCGCCGGAGGTTCCGAACCAGATACAAAATTCCGAGGTACCCCCACTACCACAAACTCCGGAAAGGCAACAAATGACTTGAGCAAGAGTTTTAGCATGTTTTTAAGGAAGGAGCAAAGCATGGCTTGGGATAGAAATAGTCACTGAAGATGGTACTTCACACTCAAGCTTTATAAGAAGCAACAAAAAAAAACCATAACAACCAAGATTTGAGTGTGTTTTCCATGAAAACCTCGAATATGCAATGAAATCCAAATAAACTCCATAAAGATCAAATCTTCACAAAGAAGATGGCGGTGGCCTAAGCCACCATGTATGAGTGTATGTGGTGTGACACCGCGAAGATATATCTTGGGTTCACCGCCACTACTCGTCATTTAAGCTCACAATTCATAAAATGAACAATATAGAGACAAAATGAGTTCTTACTATCGGCATAATGGGGGGAGGGATAGTCCAATGGATTAGGACCGCACTCCCCCTATGTCCATGCCTACACCTAAACCAAACATAGCTAAGATATAGGTGTGTATGCAAGATATTCAAGCGACGCTCCCCGAATCGATGATATTTAGCTCATGCCTCAAATAAGTGAACCTTGCTTCATCAAGTGGCTTCGTGAACATATCGGCAAGTTGGATCTTCGTGGGAATATAGCCAAGCTCAATGTCACCCCGGATGATGTGATCACGGATGAAGTGATAGCGAATCTCAATATGCTTCGTTCTTGAGTGCTCCACCGGGTTGTGGCCAATCTTGATAGCACTTTCATTGTCACATAAAAGAGGCACTTTGTCACAATGGACACCGTATTCCTTTAAAGTTTGCCTCATCCACAACAATTGAGTGCAACAACTAGCGGCCGCCACATACTCGGCTTCGGTGGTGGAGAGAGATATGCAATTTTGCTTCTTAGAAGACCAACTCACCAAGGACCTACCAAGGAATTGGCAAGCCCCGGAAGTTGATTTCCTATCATCCTTGCAACCGGCCCAATCCGAATCCGTGTAACCGGCAAGAGAGAAAGTTGAGCCTTTAGGATACCACAAACCAAACCTTGGGGTATGAACCAAATATCGAAAGATTCGAAGAACCGCCGTTTGGTGGCTTTCTTTGGGAGCCGCTTGGTACCTTGCACACACTCCTACACTCAACACAATATCGGGTCTAGATGCACAAAGATAAAGCAAAGAACCAATCATAGAACGATAGAGCTTTTGATCAACATCCTTATCTTTACCCTTTGGATTAAGTTCAAGATGACACTTGGTGTCCATAGGAAACTTCTTCTCTTTAGCATTTTGCATCTTGAACCTCTTGAGCATGTCTTGGATATATTTGGCTTGAGAGATGAAGGTCCCTCCACTCAATTGCTTGATCTCAAAACCAAGGAAGTACTTCAACTCTCCCATCATGGACATCTCGAACCTATCGGTCATAAGCTTTGAAAATTCATCATTAAAAGCTTTGTTAGAAGAGCCAAATATGATATCATCAACATAAAGTTGGCATATGAAAAGCTCCCCTTTAACCCTCTTGGTAAAAAGAGTGGGATCGATTTGCCCCACTTCAAAGCCACGGTCTACCAATAGCTCTCTTAGGTGCTCATACCAAGCACGAGGTGCTTGTTTGAGACCATAGAGCGCCTTATCAAGTTTGTAGACATGGTTAGGGAAGTGTGGGTCCTCAAATCCCGGAGGTTGCTTAACATATACCAACTCCTTTAAAGGACCATTAAGAAAGGCACTTTTCACATCCATTTGTTGCAACTTGAAATTATGATGTGATGCATATGCAAGAAGGATACGGATGGACTCAAGGCGAGCCACGGGAGCATAGGTCTCTCCAAAATCAATGCCTTCAACTTGAGAGTACCCTTGAGCTACCAATCTTGCCTTGTTCCTCACAACCATTCCATGCTCATCTTGCTTGTTCTTGAATATCCACTTGGTGCCTATAACATTGAGGCAATCTTTTGGCTTCTCCACTAGATTCCACACTTTGTTGCGCTTGAAGTTATTGAGCTCTTCATGCATGGCTTCCAACCAATCCGGATCTTCAAGAGCTTCAAAGACTTTCTTTGGTTCCACCATAGAGATGTGGGCTTGATGTTCATTGAAATTTGCCAATTGTTTTCTTGTGGTGACCTTGTTCTTGACATTAACAATGATATTTTCTAGATGAAGACTCTTTCTTCTCCAATCCTTTTTGACTCTTGCTATACGACGGGTTTCGATATCCTCATTGATGCGAGGAATTTCGCTTGATCATCTTGATCATTTGAGTCCCCGTCTTGACCGGAGTGTTGACCTTGATCATCTTGAAGCACATCTTCAACAAAGGAAGGAGAGGGTTGATCTTGGTCTTGACCTTGGCTAGCATCAACAATAGGAGAACTTGGTTCTTGCATAGCAACTTGGTCAACATGAGGAGGGTTTGAACTTGTTCTTGGGTAGGTGCATCATTTGCTTCCATAGAAGGTGCAACTTCAACTTGTGATGATGGAGTCTCCACATGAGTGGAGCTAGGACTTGCTTGAGGAGGCTCATGATGGATTTCAATGGGGCGATAGAAACCAACCCCCATTCTTCTTATTGCTTCTTGAGGTTCCTCATTATCTACATCACAAACATGAAATTGCGCCACTTGGGAGCCGTCATTCTCATCGAACCTCACACTACAAGATTCCACAACTCTCCCTAAGGATTTGTCGTAGACTCTATAGTGTGAGATTCGCACCGTACCCAACAAAACACCCTCTAAAGCTTTAACTTCAAATTTAGATAAATGAACACTTTTTTTGTAGAAACACTTACAACCAAACACACGGTAGTAGGAGACATTGGGCTTGTTGCCGGTAAGCATTCATATGGAGTTTCCTTCTTTCCTTTGCGAAAGAATAACCGGTTGGAGGAGTGACACGCCGTGGAGATAGCTCGGCCCACAAGAAGAGTGGAGACTTAAACTCCGCCAACATGGACCTAGCCATATCCATAAGAGTCCGGTTCTTCCTTTCGGCTACACCGTTTTGTTGAGGGGTATATGCAGCGGAATATTGATGACGAATTCCCTCTTCACTAAGAAACTCATTCAAGGTGTAGTTCTTGAACTCGGAGCCATTGTCACTTCTAATGGCCAATAGGGACATTGTATTGACGTTGAACTTCATTGGAGAAGTCGATGACGGTTTGTTGAGTTTCATCCTTCGTCTTGAAGAAGAAAACCCAAGTAAATCTTGAATAGTCATCAACAATCACCAAACAATACTTCTTCCCACCAAGACTCGGTTGTGGCACGGCACCAAAGAGATCAACATGAAGAAGTTCTAATATCCTCTTTGATAAGATGATGGTGTTGCTTGGATGGGGAGAATCATGCATCTTTCCTTCAACACAAGCCCTACAAAGACGATCTCTAGAAAAAGAAACATTCTCGTTTAGTCCACGAACATGGGACAAGCGGCGATGCCACAACCACCCCACGTCGGCCTTTCCGAATAGGCATATTGCTTGAGTGTTGGTAGACCCCGAAAAGTCTACCACAAACAACTCATTTTCAACATACCCAACGAACATGACCTTTAGAGTCTTGCTCCTCAAGAGTACCACCATATCAATAGTAAAATGGACATCAAAGTTCATCTTATTAAGAGCACGAACGGACATAAGATTGTAACCTAGAGACTCAACAAGCATGACATTTACAAGGGTGATATCCCTTGCAACTACCACCTTGCCGAGACTCTTTACCTCGGCCTTTGATTGTCACCATAAGAGACGGATGAGTTATTTAGATTTGGTCTCAACTCCGTCATAATCTCCTTGCTTCCGGTCATATGACTAGTGCATCCACTATCAACCACCCATTTCGATCCACCGGAAGCATAGTCCTACAAGAAATCATTGCTTGGATTTAGGTACCCATTTCTCAATGGGTCCTCTTTGGTTAGCAACAAGGGTCTTAGGACCCAAATAGAGTAATCAATGTAACCATCATATGGACCAACATATTGAGCATAAACATCCCCATAATAATCAACATAAAGAATATAGTTGGGGTTGTTATGCCCCGCAAAGTCACTACGAGTGGTCTTGCCCCTTGTGGCACTACCACCCGCAATGGAAGTCTTGGCTTGTGCGGGCTTGGTCTTGATCTTCTTGTTGTTGCCCACTTTCTTCTTGGGCTCGGCTACATAACCAAGACCCTCCTTCCCTTTGTGTGGTTTTTGCTCAAATAAGTAAGCAATACCCTTATCTTTACCTTTGGGAATAGAGGTCTTGGCACTAACATTTTCTTCAATAACATTTTCATGAACACGAGGAAGAATAGATATGCTAGTTGAGCTAGATTTAGAAAGTTGAGTTTGAAGTTGCTCATGAGACTTGACTAAAAGGGAGTGAGTTGTTTCCAAGGCCTTGTGAGCCTTGTCAAGCTTCTCCATATCCTCAAGAAGTCTAGCATTAGCAACCCCAAGTTCAACTTTCTCCTTTTTAAGCACTTTATATTTAGCAAACATGATCTCTATCCTTAATGATTTTATTAATGATATCATCATTTTTAGCATCAAGAGAATCAAGTCTTTCCTCAAGAGAACATCTTTCTTCACTCTCTTCATCAAGAGAGGCATTCAAGGATGCTACGGAAGCATTCAAAGAGGCAATGGTGAGAGAATCCTCTCTCTCAATCTTACTCTTTTCTTGAAGAAGTTCTTCGGCCGCACATAGTTGTCTCATGAGAGACTCAACATGTTCCTTAGCTTCACCTTGCAAGTTAGTCATGAAAGTATCGAAGCAACAAGTTCTTCTTAATCACAAGACTAGATTGATCACTCATTTCATGCATAGTCTTGGGAGAAGGAGATGATACCTCGGTGACATTAGCCATGAGGCAACGAGCGTTGTTGGTGGAGAAGTTCTCATTGGGGGATTCAAAGAGAGAAGATGATGAAGTTGATACAATAGCCAATGCGGCTACCTCTTTAGTAGGTGCATCTTCATCTTCGGAATCACTTGTGGCATATTCTTCTTGTGCCACCAACACAATTCTTGGTGCCTTCTTGAAGAAAGGCTTCCTTGGTCTTGCGGGCTTCTTTTGGATCAACCTTGAATGGTCCTTGGGGATGAGCTTCCCACCATTTTGCTCTCGGTTCTCATAAGGACACTCTCTTATGTAGTGGTTCTTGTCATGACAATTGTAGCACGTCTTCCACTTTGAGGCTAGCTCTTTCTTCCCACTTGAGTTGTTCTCTTTATCAACCTTGGCTTTAGCTTTTGCCGGGTCTTGCCAAAACTCTCTTGTGGCAAGAGCTATATGACCATTTAGAGCCGGTTCAAGATCATTTGGAGCAATGTTGCTTGGGCACGCTTCAACCTCATCAAGACATACCACCTTGGCCTTCAAAGCAAGTGAGGGGCCTTGTTTCATCCCCATGGCCCTAGCACGGTTATCTTCGGCATTCTTGGTGGCAACCTTGGAGGCTTGCACTTCTTGCATAACTTCATTGATGTCATTTCGTTGTAGTTGTGTCTTCCTTGAATGGCCTTCACCTCGATGGGCTCGGAAGGCAAGAGAGCATTCACATACTTCCTCTTGACAAGCATCATCCACATAGGTTGCCCCCACATCAAAGAAGGCCTTTGCAAGAGTCTTGAGTCTTCCATACATGTCTTCATGATTCTCATTGTCAAACATGTAGAAGCCTTCGGCATCATTGCTCAAAGACTCATATCGGTTTCTCTTCATGCTTTCATTCCCAAGAAATGCAACCTCAAGACAATTCCAAGCTTCTTTGGCGGTGGTGGCATTGAGAACATAATGCTTGTCACTTTCACTCACTGAAAGTTCAATCATATGGAGTGCGGAGGCATTGAGTTGCTTTTCGGCAAATCTCTTCTTGTCACATTGCTTGGATCCGCAACCTTGTACCATCTTCAATGATCCTCCAAAGCTCGATAGAGGCACTGTTAATATGAGATTTCATTGAGCGTTGCCAACTAGCAAAGCTAATGCATTAAGCTTAGGTGGAGGACCAATGGGGTTTATGCGGGTGGTGATAGGTGGGTCGATAGGGTACCATCCCGGAACGTATGGTACTCTTCCTTCCCATCTTCATGCTTGGTAGGAGGTGGAGGAGATGGTTTAGATCCGGAGGTGGTTTCCACCCCTTCTCATTTTTCTTTTTACCCTCCTCGGAATCACCTTCATCGGAGTTAGAGATACCCTCTAGTGGGATGGTTTCCGAAACCTTGGCATTTGTGAGTTTCATGAGCATGTCACGCAACTCATCAAATTTGACATTCATGTCATTCATGGACGATGTCAATGTTGTTTCCAACGATTTGATATCGGCCATGGATGCCATGGTCTCTTTGGCCTTGGCAAGATCGGCCTCATCCTCACTTTGTGTCATACTTCTCTTAGGCGGTTAAGCCCAAAACAAGAGAGCCTAGCTCTGATACCAATTGAAAGGATCGGTATGACACCTAGAGGGGGGGTGAATAGGTGCTACTCCAATTTTAGTCTTTTTCAATTTAGGCTTGACACAAAAGGTAAATTCTCTAGATATGCAACTACGGTGAATTTACCTATATGACAAGCTAGCAACTAAGCACGATAATATAAGGCGGTAAACAAGGATAGAGGTAACCGAAGTCAAAGCACGCGGAGACACGGATGTAATCCCGAGTTCCTCCTTTTTAGGGGAGTACGTCTCGTTGGAGAGGTGTGAACCAACACAATGGTTCAACGGCCACAAAGGCCTCACCCTCTTCTCCGGTGAACCGCACCACAAAGGTTTGGTTCACTTCAACTATCGGAAACCTTCGAGGCGGAGTCCGGAGCCTTTACAACAACGATTTGGGGCACAACCCACAAAGGATTGGGGGCTCCCAAACAGCTACAATCTGTCACAAAGACAATCAAGTGAGTACAATAGGGGGCTAGGTTTTCCTAGTGGAAACCCTAGCTAATGGTCCCTCAAGTGAATGAGGGGGAAATGACAAACGGCTTGGTGAAGATGTAGATCGGGGCCTTCTCCTTCAATCCTCCAAAGATCAACGAGTTTGGGTGGAGGGATTGGGAGATCTAGTGATTCTTGAGCTTGCAACAATGGGGATCTTGAATTCTGGGCGAGCTACTCAGCTGGAGGTAGGTGGAGGGGTATTTATAGCCCTCCAGAAATTCTAGCCGTTGCCCTCAGTTTGACACAGATTTCACTTAGGCCGGAAGTTCCGGCTGCCGGAACTTCCGGGCAAACCTCCGGGCAAACCTCCGGCCTACCACAGAACACTTTTGCTTCGAAAAAAGTCGGCCGGAAGTTTTAGGCCGGAACTTCCGCCCTTGGGCCGGAACTTCCGGTCCAAACCGGAACTTCCGGCCAGTATAAAACCTGAGCATTTCCACAAGCATCAATCTTCTTTGATTGTGAACTTTGAACCTGTCACAAGCTAAACATACTGTTAAACACGGCTTGTGTTGTCATAATTACCAAAACAAGATTACGGGCAAGTTTGCCCTTTCAGTCGGTTCGACAACCGTTGGCCTCTTCTGTTCACTGCAGTCATCGACAACTTGAACCTAAGAGAGATATCAATGGTAGGGAGACAATTTACTTGGGCTAACGCTCTCCCTGAACCCACATACGAAAAACTGGACCGGGTACTCATGGACACTGAGTGGGAAGCCAAATTCCCACTGGTGTCAGTACGGGCTCTAGAACGTATTGAGGGTTTGTCAGACCATGCTCCCATTCTTTTGACCACTGGTTTACCTCGACCACCGTGTAATCCGCGCTTCAAGTTTGAACTTGGGTGGCTACATCGGGAGGGTTTCCATGAGTTGGTCAAAAGAATCTGGGAAAGACTGGTAGTTGGTGATACGCCCATCCAGAGGTGGAACAACAAAATCCGTGCTTTACGCACATACCTAACTGGTTGGGCACGTCATACTACGGGTTTACTCAAAAAAAGAAAAGATAAGGCTATCCTCCATAATTGATGCCCTAGAGGCACTAGCAGAGGTTCGTTTGTTGTCTACGCAAGAGATTGAACTGAAAAGTCAATCCAATGCACAGATAGCTAAACTTCTGCGGGAGGAGGAGTTAAAATGGTACCAATGATCCAAAGCTCAATTCATCCTTGAAGGGGATTCGAATACCCGCTACTTCCATAGTATTGCCAATGGCAGACACAGGAAAAAGCGTATTCATTCTCTCATTCAGGACGAGGGAACGATCGAGGGCCATGACCAACTCAAGTCTTATATTACCAAATACTATAAAAGCATGTTTGGAGCTCCAGAGGAAGGAACTTTCACCTTGGATGAATCTAGAACAGATGATATACCCCAGGTTTCAGATGAGGAGAATAACCTACTTATTGACCTCTCCTCTGAGGAAGAAGTAAGAAAGACGGTTTTCCAAATGAAACATAACACAGCTTCTGGACCCGATGGCTTCCCGGCCGAGTTCTATCAGAACTTCTGGGACGTCATCAAGTTCGATCTACTTGAACTGTTCGCTTGTCTACATGCTAGACAATTAGAGTTGTTTCGTCTTAATTTTGTTGAGATAATTTTATTACCTAAGGTTAATGAGACAGAAAGGATCCAACAATACAGACCTATATGCCTCCTTAACGTTAGTTTTAAAATATTCACCAAAGTTGTTACGATTCGACTGAACAGTGTGGCGGATCATATGGTTCGACCATCACAGACGGCATTCATGCAAGGTCGGAACATCCTTGATGGGGTGGCGATCTTACATGAAACAGTGCACGAACTACATAGGAAAAAACTGAATGGGGTAATTCTTAAAATTGATTTCGAGAAGGCCTATGATAAAGTTAACTGGTCTTTCCTCCAACAAACTCTTAGAATGAAAGGTTTTTCTAACGAGTGGAGAGCGTTAATAGATAGCTTTGTTTCGGGGGGAAGTGTGGCTATTAAAGTCAACGATGACACTGGCAATTACTTCCAAACGAAAAAAATGCCTTAGACAAGGAGACTCATTATCACCAATACTATTTAACATAGTGGCTGACATGCTGGCCATCTTGATCGAACGCGCTAAGTCTGAGGGCCAAATTGAAGGAGTCATTCCGCATCTAATTGATGGTGGTTTGTCAATCCTTCAGTACGCGGACGACACAATCCTTTTTATGGAACATGACATTGATAAGGCTCGTAATATAAAGTTGATTTTATCAGCTTTTGAGCAACTGTCGGGTCTTAAGATAAATTTTCATAAAAGTGAATTGTTTTGTTTTGGCGAGGCCCAAGATAACGCCGCCTTGTATGCCGAACTTTTCGGCTGTACGCAAGGTCAATTTCCTATCAACTACTTGGGTATCCCGATACATTATCGGAGACTCACAAATGCTGAATAGAAAAAGGTGGAGGAAAGATTACAAGCACGTCTCAATAGCTAGAAAGGCAAACCCCTATCCCTAGGGGGAAGACTGGTTCTCATAAACTCAGTACTAACAAATATGATACTGTATATGATTTCATTCTTCCAATTGCCTAAAGGTGTCTTGAAACGACTGGATTACTTCCGGTCTAGATTCTTTTGGCAAGGGATAGTGAGAAGAAAAAATATCGACTGACTAAATGGAGTGTGGTTTGCTGCCCTAAAGACCAAGGAGGGCTCAGAGTTCATGACCTTGAGGTCAAGAACAGAGCCTTGCTTGGTAAATGGCTCTTTAAACTCCTATCTGAAGATGGAGTTTGGCAAACCCTCCTTAGAAGGAAATATGTGGTCTCTAAAGCTGTGTCCCAGGTTCACTGAAAACCTGGGGAATCACACTTCTGGGCCGGCCTTATGGCTACGAAGAAGTTTTTATTCCCACAAGGTTCCTTTTCAATTAGGAATGGATCGGAAATTCGTTTCTGGGAGGATAAATGGCTAGGAAATACCACCCTCAGAGAACAATATCCGGCTCTGTATAGCATTGTGCGAAACAAAAGCGATTCAATCGCTGCAGTGATGGGAACCTCCCCACCAAATGTTTCGTTCAGGAGAAGTTTATTTGGGGCACGACAAGTATCTTGGAACGCCTTGCTTCTTCGATTCGAAATTATCCAATTGACGGAAGGCCCAGATAAGTTTCATTGGAATCTTACGAAGAATGGTAAATTCTCAGTTGATTCTATGTATAGAGCGTTAATTCTACCTGAAGTACCAGTCGATTCTAAAAATAATAATAAAATTTGGAAGATGAAGATCCCACTAAAAACAAAGGTGTTTGCGTGGTATCTTCGTCGAGGAGTTATTCTTACAAAAGATAACCTTGCCAAACGCAATTGGCACGGAAGTAAAAAAGTGTGTCTTCTGTCAGCATGACGAGACAATTACACATTTATTCTTCCAGTGTGAGTTTGCTAGGTCTATATGGTCAGTCATCCAGATAGGTTCTACCTTATATCCCCCGCGTAGCGTTGCAAATATTTTTGGCAACTGGCTAAACGGTGTGGATCCTAGGTTCAAACTCTTTAGTCGGGTGGGAGCGATTGCCGTTATTTGGTCGCTCTGGCTATGTAGAAATGACAAGCTTTTTAATGATAAAAATGCTTCTTTTATGCAGGTTGTTTACCGGTGCACAACAATGTTACGAGCATGGTCGGCCTTGCAACGTGTGGAGCACAGGGACTTGTTTTTGGAGGTGGCATTGCGTTTGGAGGCGGCGGCGCGGGAGTTATTTTCCCGGCATGGATGGCCACATTGTCTCCGGATTGATCTACCACCATCATAGGCGTCTTTACAATTTCTCATCATGATATGTAATTCGCCTTTTATTTTTCTGTAATGGGTACTGGTGAACCGTTCGTACTGTGGCTGTGTGCATCTTGTTATGCAGAGGCCGGGTGTAATGCTTAAACCTTTTAAGTAATAAAATCCCTTTATCGAAAAAAAACTCCATTCTTCAGTTTCTCATGAGTAGATCACCATTTTTCCTGAACTGTCCCAACTACCGGCCAGGGGCGCAAACACCAAAAAGCGAGATGAAACAGCCGCGTTGAAACCTAAGTAAGCGCGGTTGTATTCTTACCCTGGATGTAGTAAGGGAGGCGGGACAGTCCACTCCTCAGTCGTAGAGGAGCAAACTTCCGCATAAATATTTGCCCACCATGGCGGTGGTGGCGGCGCCTGCTGCTGGCACTAGTACAGAACGACATATCGGACACCCCTCTATGGAAACAACACGATTTAGGCGATAGAGAAAATGAGTTTCGCACGCTCCCGGCTCTTGATCTCGTCCTCACAAGCGTGCATCGTGACTCCTCGTATACCTACTGCAGCAGTGGGTCGTCGTCCTCGACCCACTCCTCCTTGAACTAGAGCCCCTCCTCCTGGCCCAGCGGTGGTGAGGAGTACCACTGTGGGACGGGCGGTGGCGCAGGCGGCGAAGCGAAGATGCTCTGCCGGCGCTCGTCGTTCTCCTCCTGGAACAACACGTCCCCATGGCAGGAGTTGGGCCCGGAGGCCTAGTTGTCGAGGTACTCCGCCGGTAGTGCGGCGTGGCAGCGCTCGATCTCCAGGTCCGGCGCATAACCGCTCGTCGGAATCAGCGGCACCGGAATCTACTGTGGATTCAGGTGCGAGAAGTCCAGCAGGTGGGGCTAGCTCACCGGCGCCGTGTTCTCCTAGTGCCACCAGCACTCCTTGACGGGGATGTACCGGTGGCGGCGCTTCGGCGGTCCCCCTACCACCACGGCGCACGGTGGCGCGATGTCGATGAAGCCGGAGGTGACAACGACGGGGCTAGGGCTCTGCCCGGAGGAGGAGGAGGAGGGGGAGCACTGCGCGGCACAGATCTGCACCCACCAGAGGATGAGTCGGCCTCGTGGTCGTGTTTGGCTTTGCCCTTCCACCGAAGCGGCATGTGTCAGCTAGGGTTATGTTTTTGGCGGGGGAGCACGGTGGGGCTATGGTGTGGGGCTCGGAGTGGGGAGCGAGTGAGCACGACTGTCAACCCACACCAGCGAGTTAAAAAGGACTCGTGGAGGGAGACGACAGGGCGGTGGGGTCGCTACCTGGCGGGGCCAGGGGAGGACACGAACAGACGCATGGTCAGTCCGTCTCTGTTCGCCTCGACGCAAAGCAGGCCCAATTTTGCTACCAAAATGGGTCAGCGCCGACATGAAACGGACACAAAATGTACCAAAAGCCGAAATGGAGCCGAAATGGGTCCCCACGTTGGGCCGTGATTTTGGCCATGCCGACCCAACCAGATAGAAGGCGCATTGTTTTTTCCCTTAACAGTAGTAGCTAGTTCAAGGAACCAAACATGCTGAGTGTATCAGAGCGCATTGTCATCCAGTTGTTGATAGATACATCGCAGAATGTGCATCAATTAGGACATCATAACACATAGGTCTCACTTCACAGCTGATAGCATCACACACTAGCTAGCCGCGACCATGGAGGAGAGAAGATTCACTCGAACTCATCAGAGTCAGACTGTGAACTGGGCAACATGTTCAGATTCTCCGCGAGTTCCACGTCCAGCTCGGAACTAAAGTAGACGAGGTCCATCTCTTGCATGCCATCCAAGTACCAGGTTCCACCTGAAGTGATATCGTCAGAGAAGTACTTGGCGTCATCTGGATACACGATTTTCCTCGCGGTATGCTCGTCATAGTAGCAACGACCTATTATTTCGTTAAAGAGGCCGTTTCTGGGACTCAGTTTTCATTTCGCGCGACAACCTGTTTATTCAAAATGCCTCCTGGTCAGCAAATACACTACTCCAGCTTCTTCACCAACTAGTCAAGCATCAATTTGAACCCCAGGCCCTGAGAGAAACTGAGTAAATGGTGCCTCAATCGACTAGTTTCTACACCGGCGCTCGTTAAAGAGGCCGTTTCTGGGACTCAGTTTTCATTTCGCGCGACAACCTGTTTATTCAAAATGCCTCCAGGTCAGCAAATACACTACTCCAGCTTCTTCACCAACTAGTCAAGCATCAATTTGAACCCAGGCCCAAAGACAAACTGAGTAAATGGTGCCTCAATCGACTAGTTTCTACACCGGCGCTCCTTAAAGAGGCCGTTTCTAGGACTCAGTTTTCATTTCGCGCGACAACCTGTTTATTCAAAATGCCTCGTGGTCAGCAAATACACTACTCCAGCTTCTTCACCAACTAGTCAAGCATCAATTTGAACCCCAGGCCCTAAGAGAAACTTAGTAAATGGTGCCTCAATCGACTAGTTTCTACACCGGCGCTCGTTAAAGAGGCCGTTTCTGGGACTCAGTTTTCATTTCGCGCGACAACCTGTTTATTCAAAATGCCTCCTGGTCAGCAAATAAACTACTCCAGCTTCTTCACCAACTAGTCAAGCATCAATTTGAACCCCAGGCCCTGAAAGAAACTGAGTAAATGGTGCCTCAATCGACTAGTTTCTACACCGGCGCTCGTTAAAGAGGCCGTTTCGGGGACTCAGTTTTCATTTCGCGCGACAACCTGTTTATTCAAAATGCCTCCTGGTCAGCAAATACACTACTCGAGCTTCTTCACCAACTAGTCAAGCATAAATTTGAACCCCAGGCCCTGAGAGAAACTGAGTAAATGGTGCCTCAATCGACTAGTTTCTACACCGGCGCTCGTTAAAGAGCCGTTTCTGGGACTCAGTTTTCATTTCGCGCGACAACCTGTTTATTCAAAATGCCTCCAGGTCAGCAAATACACTACTCCAGCTTCTTCACCAACTAGTCAAGCATCAATTTGAACCCCAGGCCCTGAAAGAAACTAAGTAAATGGTGCCTCAATCGACTAGTTTCTACACCGGCGCTCGTTAAAGAGGCCGTTTCTGGGACTCAGTTTTCATTTCACGCGACAACCTGTTTATTCAAAATGCCTCCAGGTCAGCAAATACACTACTCCAGCTTCTTCACCAACTAGTCAAGCATCAATTTGAACCCCAGGCTCAGAGAGAAACTGAGTAAATGGTGCCTCAATAGACTAGTTTCTACACCGACGCTCATTAAAGAGGCCGTTTTTGGGACTCAGTTTTCATTTCGCGCGATAACCTGTTTATTCAAAATGCCTCCTGGTCAGCAAATACACTACTACAGCTTCTTCACGAACTAGTTAAGCATCAATTTGAACCCCAGGCCCAGAGAGAAACTGAGTAAATGGTGCCTCAATCGACTAGTTTCTACACCGGCGCTCATTAAAGAGGCCGTTTCTAGGACTCAGTTTTCATTTCGCGCGACAACCTGTTTATTCAAAATGCCTCGTGGTCAGCAAATACACTACTCCAGCTTCTTCACGAACTAGTTAAGCTTCAATTTGAACCCCAGGCCCTAAGAGAAACTTAGTAAATGGTGCCTCAATCGACTAGTTTCTACACCGGCGCTTGTTAAAGAGGCCGTTTCTGGGACTCAGTTTTCATTTCGCGCGACAACCTGTTTATTCAAAATGCCTCCAGGTCAGCAAATACACTACTCCAGCTTCTTCACCAACTAGTCAAGCATCAATTTGAACCCCAGGCCCAGAGAGAAACTGAGTAAATGGTGCCTCAATCGACTAGTTTCTACACCGGCGCTCCTTAAAGAGGCCGTTTCTAGGACTCAGTTTTCATTTCGCGCGACAACCTGTTTATTCAAAATGCCTCCTGGTCAGCAAATACACTACTCCAGCTTCTTCACCAACTAGTCAAGCATCAATTTGAACCCCAGGCCCTGAGAGAAACTGAGTAAATGGTGCCTCAATCGACTAGTTTCTACACCGGCGCTCGTTAAAGAGGCCGTTTCTGGGACTCAGTTTTCATTTCGCGTGACAACCTGTTTATTCAAAATGCCTCCTGGTCAGCAAATACACTACTCCAGCTTCTTCACCAACTAGTCAAGCATCAATTTGAACCCCAGGCCCTGAGAGAAACTGAGTAAATGGTGCCTCAATCGACTAGTTTCTACACCGGCGCTCGTTAAAGAGGCCGTTTCTGGGACTCAGTTTTCATTTCGCGCGACAACCTATTTATTCAAAATGCCTCCAGGTCAGCAAATACACTACTCCAGCTTCTTCACCAACTAGTCAAGCATCAATTTGAACCCCAGGCCCAGAGAGAAACTGAGTAAATGGTGCCTCAATCGACTAGTTTCTACACTGGCGCTCGTTAAAGAGGCCGTTTCTAGGACTCAGTTTTCATTTCTCGCGACAACCTGTTTATTCAAAATGCCTCCAGGTCAGCAAATACACTACTCCAGCTTCTTCACCAACTAGTCAAGCATCAATTTGAACCCCAGGCCCAGAGAGAAACTGAGTAAATGGTGCCTCAATCGATTAGTTTCTACACCGGCGCTCGTTAAAGAGGCCGTTTCTAGGACTCAGTTTTCATTTCGCGCGACAACCTGTTTATTCAAAATGCCTCCTGGTCAGCAAATACACTACTCCAGCTTCTTCACCAACTAGTCAAGCATCAATTTGAACCCCAGGCCCAGAGAGAAACTGAGTAAATGGTGCCTCAATCGACTAGTTTCTACACCGGCGCTCGTTAAAGAGGCCGTTTCTGGGACTCAGTTTTCATTTCTCGCGACAACCTGTTTATTCAAAATGCCTCCTGGTCAGCAAATACACTACTCCAGCTTCTTCACCAACTAGTCAAGCATCAATTTGAACCCCAGGCCCTGAAAGAAACTGAGTAAATGGTGCCTCAATCGACTAGTTTCTACACCGGCGCTCGTTAAAGAGGCCGTTTCTAGGACTCAGTTTTCATTTCACGCGACAACCTGTTTATTCAAAATGCCTCCAGGTCAGCAAATACACTACTCCAGCTTCTTCACCAACTAGTCAAGCATCAATTTGAACCCCAGGCCCAGAGAGAAACTTAGTAAATGGTGCCTCAATCGACTAGTTTCTACACCGGCGCTCGTTAAAGAGGCCGTTTCTGGGACTCAGTTTTCATTTCACGCGACAACCTGTTTATTCAAAATGCCTCCAGGTCAGCAAATACACTACTCCAGCTTCTTCACCAACTAGTCAAGCATCAATTTGAACCCCAGGCCCAGAGAGAAACTGAGTAAATGGTGCCTCAATCGACTAGTTTCTACACCGGCGCTCGTTAAAGAGACCGTTTCTGGGACTCAGTTTTCATTTCGCGCGACAACCTGTTTATTCAAAATGCCTCCAGGTCAGCAAATACACTACTCCAGCTTCTTCACCAACTAGTCAAGCATCAATTTGAACCCCAGGCCCAGAGAGAAACTGAGTAAATGGTGCCTCAATCGACTAGTTTCTACACCGGCGCTCCTTAAAGAGGCCGTTTCTAGGACTCAGTTTTCATTTCGCGCGACAACCTGTTTATTCAAAATGCCTCCTGGTCAGCAAATACACTACTCCGGCTTCTTCACCAACTAGTCAAGCATCAATTTGAACCCCAGGCCCTAAGAGAAACTTAGTAAATGGTGCCTCAATCGACTAGTTTCTACACCGGCGCTCGTTAAAGAGGCCGTTTCTGGGACTCAGTTTTCATTTCGCGCGACAACCTGTTTATTCAAAATGCCTCCAGGTCAGCAAATACACTACTCCAGCTTCTTCACCAACTAGTCAAGCATCAATTTGAACCCCAGGCCCAGAGAGAAACTGAGTAAATGGTGCCTCAATCGACTAGTTTCTACACCGGCGCTCGTTAAAGAGGCCGTTTCTGGGACTCAGTTTTCATTTCGCGCGACAACCTGTTTATTCAAAATGCCTCCAGGTCAGCAAATACACTACTCCAGCTTCTTCACCAACTAGTCAAGCATCAATTAGAACCCCAGGCCCAGAGAGAAACTGAGTAAATGGTGCCTCAATCGACTAGTTTCTACACCGGCGCTCCTTAAAGAGGCCGTTTCTAGACTCAGTTTTCATTTCGCGCGACAACCTGTTTATATTCAAAATGCCTCCTGGTCAGCAAATACACTACTCCGGCTTCTTCACCAACTAGTCAAGCATCAATTTGAACCCCAGGCCCAGAAGAAACTTAGTAAATGGTGCCTCAATCGACTAGTTTCTACACCGCTCGTTAAAGAGGCCGTTTCTGGACTCAGTTTTCATTTCGCGCGACAACCTGTTTATTCAAAATGCCTCCAGGTCAGCAAATACACTACTCCAGCTTCTTCACCAACTAGTCAAGCATCAATTAGAACCCCAGGCCCAGAGAGAAACTGAGTAAATGGTGCCTCAATCGACTATTTCTACACCGTGCTCCTAAAGAGGCCCGTTTCTAGACTCAGTTTTC